>JAJOOR010018408.1:0-23907 GCA_036250505.1 Solanum acaule | reverse complement strand
GGGGGGGGGGGGGGGGGGGGGGCCCCCCCCGATTAATGGGTTTTGAAAGTATTATGAATGAAAAATGAAAGAACTAAAAAAGGAAAATGACAACTTCAAAATTCATTGTTGAGGCCAAGAATGACTCGTGTGCTTATGTATAGAAACACTTCTTCTGACTCATAAAAAATGAAAAGATAATCTCCTCTCATGACATTATGGTCGCTTGACTCTGCTTGGAATTCAATTGAATTTGATCAAGTGATATGATCGTAGATATACCTTTTTTATCAAATTTATTTTATTAGAATTAATAATTAAAAGTAGCTAGGTTTGCAAAAATTCATCAATTACGAGTTGTGTCTCTTTAGTTGGAAGTCGATATTTGTCTATAAATATGCATTCTTCCTTCAATTTATCATTACATAAATTCTGAAATTCTCCCCTTCTTTCTGTTAGACTTCCTGCAATTTCAAAGTAAATTCTAAGAGTGATTTGGTTGTTCTTTGAGTTTGTTGTACACTAGGGTTTGAAACACTACTATACTTGTATGGTTTATCCATTTTATCTTGGGAGAAAATAATCATATATCTCAAGTACTAGGAATGAATTAAGTTTTTTTAGAACACACTGTGAATTTAAAGTAGTCAGATATAAATTTGTTAATATGTAATGTTGGTTTACTTTATTTAATGTATTCTAGTTTACTTTATTTAAAGTTTCATTATGTTGTTTTCTAATACAACAAAGGTAATATTTCTTTCAACAACCAACTTATCATTAGCATTATATTTCAGTTTACCCTTAGGAACCTAGATCTTTCCATCCTCATATGTGTTCGTAGGAATGACAGGTCCATCGAGCACAACATTTCACAAGTTGTGGTCTTCTCCAATTAGATAATCATGCATTTTATTCTTCCACCACCAATAGTATTTTTTGTTTAAAAGGATGATGGCCTAAAAGTTGACCATCCTTCTTGTATAGTTGGTGGTGTGGTGCCATTTGAGATCTTTTCAAGGTAAAATCCTTGTATTGAAATTTTTTCTCTAATGTGAATTTAAATAATTAATCTAAGAGACTAACTCCAATATCCCAACCACTATAATCTTATTCTAACTGTAAGTACCTCTTCAAAAACAAAAAGTTCTAGTCTTCTCATGAGTTTCTTTCCTAGTTGTGTGCAACTTGTAAGTCTGGACTTGACTTGTTCTGCTCAAATTCATTAATTTCACCATTTCTCTCTTGTAGTACTAATTGTCCACTCTCTCCTTTGCTCTTTTCAAGGTATACATAGTTTTATATTAATTTTATGTATAAGTTTCTTGACCAAAGAAATTAAAGAGGTTCAATGAATTAAGTGAAATATAAGATTGAGAGAGAGAGAGTAGATAAATAGAATTCTTGTGTTTGAGATGCACTACTTCACAACTTTTCCGGAAAAAGGAAAAGGTCATAAGTGAACCTTAAACTTATTCAAAAAGTCAATTACATGCTTTAACTTAGCGGGTGAACTCTTACCCCCTTATTCTTATCGGAAAAGGCCCAAATATACTAATGTACTATAAAAAAAATGTTTAAATATACTCATTGTTTATGTTTTGATCTAAATATACTCTAGTGTTATGCCTCTACTATTTTAAGACAGGCGTCGGGACAAGACTCACAACAACCTTAAACAACTCAGACTGAACTAAATGATAGGAGTCCTCCGAAAGCAAGGAGGTCTCACCAAAATGCTATCAAGAGTGCAAAATGATCTCAATGAAGTGTTTCTTGACGGTCCTGAACATCTGTATATGCATCATAAAAGATGCAGGTCAAATGACATCAATACATTCGATGTACGAGTATGTAATATAGTTGAGGAAAATAAATAACTAAATTGAAGAAGCTGAAGCAAGATACTCAACTGTATGTAAAGCATAAGTAGAGATAAAATCATTTAAAAGCTTTACAATTAAATATGTTAACTCAAAGAATTGTACATATATAAATATGATAATGAAATACTCTTAACTCTATTGGAGAGATTCTCTAACTGACAGCCATCACTATGTGCTTCATGATGATACATCGTCTCATACACACTGTCAAAATTGACATATACCTTGTCGAGGTATAGAACATATTCAACTTCTGAATCAATAATGGACCTTCTCAGAGGCAGTGATGAATCGCCCAAATGTTGGTACGATCATATCCCACGTTGGCTACGTAGTTTATGGGGAAGGTGACTTGTCAGGACTCTTTCTCACATCGATGTTCAATACTACTCAAAAATATATAACTCAATGCCCAAGTAAAAATACTCTCTCTAGATTGAGATAAGTTCTCGAAAGGGTCTCTAAGAGGTAGCATCTCTGTACTCAATTTCTTTTAAACTCTTAAAACTCTTTATACTTTTCCCAAAATAATACCCTCTTTCCTCATATAGTTCCCTTAACTTTAACTCGAAGATTATGTTTTAAAAGTTTACTCTTTGAACTCGCTTTTAACTCCTCAAAAATCAATTTATCACAGAGGATACTTGTTCAAAAGACTCTGCAAAACTCAAAAATTCGGGTTCATGTGAAATATAAGCATGAACATCAACTCAAGGATCTCAATATATAATATATAACAACTCATGATCAAGGATTTAGAACTCAAACTCAACGACATAACTCATATCAAGAATCCCTAAAAACTAAGGATATTACCCTAGAATAAACTTTTACTGATTGAATTGAGATGTAAGGGGTGAGGACTAACTAGTCCAACACTATTATTAGCCTTACATACTTGAAATAATGAAGTTCTTGACGAAACTCATGAATTAGCTTGGAACACTAGTTTTTCCTCTGGGATCCTTGCTCTAAGACTTGGAAGTGTTAATGGACGTAAAAGAATTAATTAACATTTCCTAAACCCTTAGGTGTAAAAACGTCGATGTTTAGGCTTATAAAGGGTGGGAAAAGACAAAAATACCCTTAATTAACATTGTCGGGAGTGATCTACAGTTATTACCTACGGACTGTAGAAATTTCTATAGACCTATTGGTCAACCGTAGATCAAGTTACTAGGACTTAGATTTTAACCCACTTTCCACAACACCATTTCTACGGTCCGTCAAACTTCCTACGCTCCGTAGACTCTTTCTGTAGAACTCAAGTTCAAGCCCAAAAATCTCACTAAGTCTGGATCAAATCTGGGGCACTTCCTACGGCCCATTGACTTTTCTACAACCCATAGGTCCTCTCATAGGTCTAAAGTTTTTATATCTGGAACCCTTCTACAGACACTTCCTACGACCTGTAGACCTTTCTACGTCTTGTAGGTCCTCTCTTAGGTCTAAAGTTTTTATCAATTTTTCTTTGTATCTGGAACCCTTCTATGGGCATTTCCTATGGCCCATAGAAGTTTCTACGACTCGTCATGTCAATCCATATGACACATTACAGGGACTTGACATAGTTCAAAAACTCAACTTGGTTTCTACGGATGTCATCTACAATCCGTAGGACTGTATATGGGTCTCGTAGGACTAGTCCAGAAGTAAAATTTTCTAACACTTTTTCCTTTCTGTTTTCCAAGGTGTTACACTTTTGGTCCAAATATACCTTCTCGTTATATTTTGGTGTAAATTTTCCCTTAAATTTGATATAAAAACATGTCACAAGCTTAAAATCAAATGACTCACCCCTAATTTTAAATACATGGTTCCTTTGAAAAATCATCATTTTAGAAATGAGAAAATACATAAAATCCACCCCAAATTAATCTTCATTTCTTTTCTTTCAAAAAGACACTTAAATTTTGAAAGTCATATTACCCCCCTTCAACAATTTCATAGTAGTATATACCTCTCCTTTTTCGGTCAATTCAAGTTATCATAAAATATGCAAATCATGCAATAATCTTCACTTGTCATTTGAAATCAAATTTTAACTCTTTTTTATTTTTTATATTGGATTCCTTTTCTTTCTTTTTTTCTCTCTCCATTTCTTTAAGGAAAAAATATGCATAATGTCAGTCCATAAGCTTTACTTATTATCTTTTTTGTCCAATTTTTTTAATTTACAATCCTACTCCTCCTGTTGTTGGTTCGGTTTTATTTTTCTTATTCCTTCTTTTTCTTCTATTTTTTCTTTACCGCAAACGTTAATCATTTCGAGGAAATTATATATCAAAAGACTCGAAACATCAAGAGGATTTCATATCTAAAATATAAGATGACTTAGAGGAGATTTTGAGTTAGTGGGAATTGAATAGTCCATGTATACTTCATGTATATATACTTTATGTATAGTTACACATATTTAATCTTTTTAGTGTATCATAATGTATATTCAATGTATAGCTCATGCATAGGTAATTATATGGGAAAATTACATTAGTTGGCAAACATCCCTAAGTAATTAGTTCATAAGGGTATAGTTTAATTTATTTACTGTCAGTAAATATAGTTTTAATTTTTTTGTCATAATTAATGGGACCCACCACCTCTTTGTATACCGAACCAACAAAGTCCTTCATATGCTTTAGTATATAATTTTATACAAAATCAAATTTATCTTTCCTATCCCCATTCCATATCTTTCTCCTAAAATCACTCTTCCACTTCTAATTTGAATTTTAAATTCCACCTTCTCCCTCCAGTCGTGCTTTCACTTTTCGCAGGTAACCACCGAAATCGTGAGTGAATCCATTTTTTTTATTTTTTCCTTCTTCAACAATTGTATATGTATTATGCTTGTTAGTTTTTTCATATTTTTTTTTTAAAAATCTTTCTTACTTATCATATTATAAGTTTTTCAAAATCAGAATGGATGATTCATTTCCATTTATGAGGATTACGAGAGGTATGCCATTGCATGTCAATGTTGTTGACAATCCACCTTCGTTTTCAATGGGTTTAACTCAGAATTTTGTGGTCAATGTAGGGTCTATGGCAAAATCTAAACAAGTTCAAGATGAACAATCTATTGAAGAATTGAGATCCAAGAAAAAAAATGACCCAATGGCAATTCAGAAAGTCATCAACAACGCGAAGGCTAGCGGCATTAAAATTGTTGAAGGAGGAAGTAAGAGAAAAGCCATAAACAGTGATTCAGAGGAGAGTGGATCTGCTTCATCAGAAATTGACAAATCTAAAGAACATCAGGAACATGATTTGCATGAAGTGTATGCTTATTTTATGCTTAAATCACTTATTGTATATTAATATTTGTATATTTTGTTAGTTATATACATTTTTATTTTGAAGTCTATGTATAATTTCTGCCTAAATCACACTTGTATATTGATATGTATTTATACAAATTGCTTGAAGTATATATGTATATTTTCTATATTGATATTTATATATTTTGTTAGTTATATACAATTTTTGATTTGAAGTCTATGTACAGTTTCTGCCTAAATCACATTTGTATATTGATTTGTGTTTATACAAATTGCTTGAAGTATATATGTATATAGTGATTTGTATATACAAATATTGCTTGAGATATTTGTTTATTTTGTATATTTAAGTACTATATTCATATACGCATACTCATATACATATAAGTTTATAGTTATATACAAAGAAAATGTAAATACAAATATAGTTTATTTATACAAATATTTTAGTTTTGTATAAAAGCATATAATAGTATGTAACACTTAACTGAAACATTTTGTATCTTTAATTTTTTTTTTATAGGGAATTAGATTCATGTGGAAACATCCAATTTTGTATATTGATATTTGTATATTTTGTTAGTTATATACAATTTTTATTTTGAAGTCTATGTATAGTTTCTGCCTAAATCACACTTGTATATTGATATGTATTTATACAAATTGCCTGAAGTATATATGTATGCATAAAAGTAATCGTATAAAATACCAAAAATTACTCGCATTAAAGAACACAATTGTATTCGAATCATATACTATACATATATACAAATCGTATCATTCAACTTTTTTTCGAACAAAAAAATAGAATATAATTGTTAATATACGATTTCTCTAATCTTGTATAAACGAATACGAATTTTTGCGAAACATCAGAATCAACAAAACAAAAATTATTCGTTATTCAAAATTTTAACTATATACTATACAAATCAATTGTATACTTTATTGCCGCTTCAAAACATGAAGTTTCCTTGAAAGAAACTATTACCTGGCGTTGAATATACAAAATTATTGATTAAGGGGATGCTTCAATCGTTTGAGGAGACAAAATGTTATGGACTTTTCTATTGCTGTAGAACTCTTTTTTTGGAAAAAATATTTGATTTTGGACGTTTGCTTAAATCATGGATTATGTAAATTTCATGTTGCCGTTTTTAGCTCTCATGATTCAATTTATTTAAAAAATAAAATATTGTATAGATTTTTAACCAAAAAAATGTTATATACAAAATAAATGCTTAATAGCAAATTAAACTATACCCATGGAATGTAATTATATAAATTATACCCATAAAGCGTTATTTTGAAAAATATGTTTGCCATATATGAAATTTTCCCTTATTATATTCCGTTTTTTGAGTGTATCATGATATATATTTAGTATTACTTTGTGACTTTTGGCTGATTTTTATGTAAATAAAAACATGATTATATTTATTATAAACTAATTACTTAATTGTATATATTTGAAACTACCACTTTTTTCTTCCCTTCAACTTCTGTAAAGTTCCTCATATGTAGCTACCAACCTACCACAATTTTAATAACCACCGATTCCACCATATCACTACCAAATGGTTTGGGAAACCACCAACAATTATTATTATTTGTAAATCAAATAATTAAAATCTAAAAAGATAAAATCACCACACAAAAAAATCTAAAATTTTAATCACCACATTTTCCTCATATGATTTCAAAATATGATTACATCTCATGTTGCATGTTCATATATTTTTTTCTCTTTAGAAATCAAAGATGGAAGTGGGAACGGTAAAAGGGAGCTTCATATTTTACCAAGTGGAGCTTTATCGTTTACCAAGTGGAGTTCTTTCTTGTTACAAATATACTTATTCATAAAAAGATACAAGGAAAAAGAAAAGAGAAAGAGTAAACAAAGCATATATTTAGTCTTGTGATGTTACCTTATAAGTAATTAATTAATCATAGGTCTTTTTGTCGATTTCACGTCAGTCACTTGCTATCTATAAAAAAAGTACTTTGTTATTTGCACATGAAAGTGTTTCATACATTCTGTTCAATGTTTAACTACAGTGTACACAATATCATAACTTACTGTAAAATATGGGTTCAAAATCGAGTAGTTATTGAAACTTTAGATATTTTTCAAACATATATCTATGCCCAAACTGTCAAAAGTTTAGGTTAACTTGAACTCATATCTTCTTAACTACTTCACTGCTGATAGGTATATTCCATTTATCTTAAGTTGACAACCGCAAAGACACAATAGAACTTCTGCTTCACCACATACCTCACAAGCACAATTTCACTACATAGCCCATAAGTTCACTGCATCAACATATGAAATGAGGAGATAACTTAAAGCATCCATATGATGTGCAATTTTTTTTACATACATGGTTGTTTGGGAAAGATTGATGGAGATGGGATTCCAAGTCAATCAAGATAGACTGGCAAAGAATCTATTTTGATGAATTCTGCAGCTTAGGGAAAATTGCATCAACATGGATATGATACATTGGATCAGCAAGCCAAAGTCTAGCAATGTAATGATGAGATGATGTAGACCTGTGAACTTCTTCAATAAGCCAGATGGTTGCTTCAGCTTTGCTAGGATCGATGATGGTATCTAATGGAACGTCTTCATTATCACTACCAAACCTCATTGAATCCAACTTCTTCATGTGGACATTGGTCAGGTAATGTAGGGGTTGCCCATATAACTCCTTCATGGATGCAGCCAATCCAACCCATGAGGTGAAAAGGATAACAAAGCCACGCTGTGTGGGAATAGGGACCACCTTCATGTACTCTTGGTACATTCTTGCTCTTCTTAGGAATGAATCTGTAATACAGAGCGTGTAAGACTAGTGATACAAACTAACTAAAGATACATCGTAACCTTGCACTGTAGTCACTCATGTGTCAATTAGTTTGAACCAAGACTTGAACATAAAATCTTTGAAACAATATCGTACTCACAAAACAAAAAAGTAACTCATTTGAGAATCAATACTATCATCAAAGAGACCTCTCAGACTTGAGCTTTGACATCAGAAAGGAGATGTTTTAATTGAACAGAGATTTGTGCATGCGAATTTTCCTTGGGACATCCAGCTTCTATTAAATGAAAGCTACTTCTAGCCAGAGATTGTCGGTCAATTGGTACAGATCACAAGAAAGCAAATTAGATATACACCTTCTCTTCCTAATTTGACAGCTAAAAAATTGACATGGATGGGTATCTACTAAACTTTCCCATCTAATTTTCTCATTTTTGACTAACCACACCAAAAAAAATACGTACACCTCCTCTTTTGCTTCCCCTCTCTACCAGCCCTTCTTCTTCTCATCTCAACTGAAACTCAATTGTTGTTAGGCGATAGAGTTTCTTGATGCAAAGTAGCCTCTTTTTTTCTTATTTTATTTTATAAGTAGTAACATTTTCTTCTTCTGATAGGTTTTCTTGAATCCAAGTATACTAATTGTCTCATGATCTATTTAATGGAGAAGAAAAACAAAAGCAATACAAGCAAGCATCTAACAGTTGTCCAGATGCTGCATTTGCATTTTATGAAAATCTCCTAATTCTAAAATTATCTGTACTTTGTTACCATTTTCAAGGTTGCAAAAAACTTGTTTGAGAGAGGAGAATAAGTTATTCAGCATTTTCAGCCCGAAATGAAGTTAATGCTCCATTGTTCTTAAAACTCATACAGATCCAAAATCAAGTTCTCTTAATACTCATACAGATCCAAAATCAAGAATGAACAAACAGAAAAAATCTTTGTGCATTTGCAATTGGAAGCAAAATGATGAAATAAGAGATATGAAAACTAAGAGGAGCTTAAATGTCCTTCTGCATTCTCTTTGTGCACACTCAAAGAGCAGCCTTTCTGGTAGCTGGTGGTTGTGTTCTGGACATAAGCTGGAGAAAAAGGGAAAGAGACCAGATGGGAGAGGTCAACCTACAGGATAGACAAGGAAACTAGGATCTCTGATGAAGTAGGTACTTCAATTAATATGCAGTCAAGAATATCTTGTTGCACCACAAAAAAAGAAGAAGAAAAAAGGCTAACTGCCTCTATCAAAAAACTATTAGTCAAAAAATGTGCTTTCCCACTTCCCTTAGTTTCAATGTTTGATGAATTATAGACAGACTTTTCAGCTGGTTATTGGCTCTGGAAGTAGCTGTAATGGCGTTCCAGGAGTTGATGCACCACCGTTGGCTTGCTTTAGGGTTGGGCAAGACATGTCTAGTTGGGTAGGAGAGAAATACCTTAAAAGGATAAGGATGTTATAATTGCTACGAGAAATTGAAAAAGAAGCAAAATGGGTTAGAGAAAAAGAGATGGATGATCTCAGAGAAGGGAAGTAAAGGAGTTTGGGTGTTAACAGGGACGGGGGACTCTAATACCATTCGATTCTCGAATCCATTCTTGAAGGAGAGGTTTGGGTATTGGGTGATGTCGAGGGCCATAGAGGAGTTTCCGGAGTTCATTGATTACCGCCACCTTTTTGATTTGCATGTGACAGGTACCTCTTTTACTTGGTCCAGGTCAGAGGATTCAACTTTTAGATCAATAATAAACAGATTCCTTGTGTCTACTTCGGCGATCCTAGAGCTTCCAGGAATGGAGATCCTGGAGCTCATGAATTTGAATGTTGATGCATGTGTCCCTTTTGTTTCCCGTACGTGCTCTACATCACTAGAAGAGGTGTCATGATGTACAGTTCTGGGGATTGGTATGTTCTTCACTCTTCCTGAAGCATTTATGGATCTTGTGATTTTCTGGTCTACATCCGACCATCCAGCATTAAATGTCACCTCTGGAGTAATAATTACGGCTCGACTACCCCCTTATATTGCAATAAAACTGATGTACCTTCCATATTCATTGCTTTAAAGAGTGCAGAAAATATAACGAAAATGGTCCCTTTTTTTAACCCCTCCCTAGGAACTTCCACCCCTTTTACTCCCTCGGTGACTTGAACCCACAACCTTAGGGTTGGAGGTGAAGGGTGTTTATCATCCTAGCAACCCCCTCTTGTCACACGAAATGGTCCCTTATTTTCCATCTTCTGACTGTCAACGGTTGTTCCTTGGATGATGTATTAATTACATGACCAACCCACTGCATAACTTTAAGGCTTAAAATTACTCGCCTCTACAAATTTTTGTTGTGTTTGACCCTATCTTGCTCGGACTCTTCCAAAATGTCGACGGGTGCGTGTCGGATCCTCCAAAAATAGTGGAACTTTGAAGGATCCGACACGGGTCCGGCATCATTTTCGGAGAGTCCGAGAACTTAGGTTTGACCCATTCGAACAACGTTCTGATTTTCGAGAAAGACTTTGTGATATCAAAAGACTCAAAACTGGCATGGTAATAAATCGTATCTTCCTCCATGTTGTAAAGAAACCCTAAGTTTCTAAGCTGTCACTAGAAAATGATTGAAGAGAAACAGTGCTAGCAAGCACTGTGAAAATCCACTGAAAAGAACTAAAACTGACTGGAAAGATGAAAGGAGGTGGCTGAAAGCTATCACAGAAGGTATATGTGCATGGCAGCATAGTTCCAAGGAGAAAAAACACAATTATCCCCCTTTTAGATTTTATTAGCTCTCTTACTCTGGACCAGCAGCAATTTTTTATAGTTTTGGTTAGATTCCTGTTTTTCTGTATAAAGGATTAACCAAGTTTATCTTCTACTTGTATTACATCTTTTCTTGATACCATAATGCAACACCTTACTTCATCAAAGGAAATAACGGAAGTTCAGTTTTTGTGCATATTCTAACCATAGACAATACAACTTTTTAGGACGGAAAATCAAACTGTTTACAAAGTATATTTCAAATCACTTCTATTGGGATGCTCTTAGCTTACATTAAACAAGTGGAACCGAAGAGCTATTAGATGATATATGTTAGCATAAAAGCTTCATAATAAAAAGATCCAGCATATTTGAACTTCATTACAGAATGCCATAACACCAAAGACTGTAAGACAAACTGTGGAAAGATGTAAGATGGAATTAACAAATCCGTTCTAGGCAACATTCTACCAATCTTTACTTATGCATGAACTGCTTGCTAATGCAACTTTCAGCAATCAACAGTTTGATGTGATAAATCTTGACCAGATAGTTAAATTCCTAGGTCCATCTTTGATTCCCAAGCTTCCATATTAAAGGAGGACAAAACATTATGCTAACAGCTCAATAAGATCCTCAGGTACCGAGGATAAACATAAAAATTCTCTACCTACACTATAAATCCCAAACTTAATGAAGAGATTATATTTTGTCTTTTTATTTGGCAGTAACAAAGCAACACAAGTCTGTTTCCACATATGCAGACACTTGTTCAGTAAGTAGATTGAGAGAATCACTAGACAATCACAATTATGTGAATTATGACACTTACCTTCAGAATCCAATTCGCTAACAGGTTGATCAACGGTGATAGTATTTTTCATCCATTTGCTTTCCGTTTTACGGTCATCTGTATTAGAGGAAGATGAGTCACCCGATGATATCTCTACCTGGTCACCAAATGACACTGCTCCCTTCATAACTGTAACTGTGTAGAGAAAAAGAAAATAAAAAAACATGTTAGCAGCTTATACAAATGAAAAACTTTGATGAAACTATATTAATTTTAATTTCTATAGATGGCTTCTGCACATAACAACAACCTGATTGTCAAGTTTAATACCCAAACACTTAAATTCATTTCAAATAGCAGATTCACCGATATGCATGTGTGCGTACAATAGAATCTACCTCCCCTCAAGGGCGGCTCAACCCTAAACCACTGCTTTAAGACCCAAAAAATTACAAATCCTCTAAAGAACCAAAAAAAACCCCAAATTCAGTTCGAAAAAAGAGCTCAAATACGAAAACATATACATACCTCCAAAGATACACAAAAAAAAAGATATTAAATCGACGAAGAGGCAAGATTAAATGAAGAACCAAATGCACTTAGCAGACAACGATGAAGGAGATACATACCTAAAAAGAGACGACCAGATCTGACTAAGGATGTAAAATGGAGTGTTTTAATAGTGGGAAGCAGTGTATTAAATAATACAGTAAATTAATACTCGGTTAATTAATATTCGATAAATTAATAATTTCTTTAAAATAATATTTTTCTCGGTCACGACTTTGATCAATGGAAAAAATCATCAATTTCAATAAAATAAAATAATATATTTCTAGAATATCCCTATATAAATATATGGTCCCATTAATATCATAAATTAATAATTCTTTAAAAGTAGAAATATATCTAAGATAATTTAGTAAAATATGATTCTATTGTATAAAGTTTTCTTTTAAAAAATTTAAATCTAGTTGAAACTCATCTCTAACTTTTCTTAGTGCATCCAAGAGCTCCGATGTTGTATTTTCAAACTGCACCATAAAATTGTGAAGAGTTTTAGATGCGATAAGTGTTTCCTTACGCGTAACTGGTTCCAAAGATATAGTATCATCTTCAACTTCATCATCAACATTGCTTTTTTCGATGGTATCCACAATGTCTTCTAAGCTCTGGACCTTTGAACATGTATCACTTTCACCATAATTCAACAAGTTATTGACATCCATTTTATTATGGTAACTGAGATCACTAATCATGATCTCAAGTTCATGAATGACGTTTTCACAAGTGGGTTCATTCAAATTCTTTGAGATTGTATCCCCGGAACGAATTTTGCACTATCGAAAATAATTTGCTCTTGTCTCTTGCTGAACAATTGTTGTCCAAGCAAGGATTGCAAAATTGATAGCATCCAAAACATTTGTTGAATCAGTTTGTCCCACTTCATAGCCTTCTAATATCCTACGATAAAATCTATCTTGAAAGCTCTTATAATCCCATCATCACAAGGTTGAATTTTGGATGTCATGTTGGGTGGCAAGAAAAACAATTCAACATTTTGTAGTCCTTCAATATTTCTATTATGGGCTGGACAATTATCTACCATAAGCAAAACTCGTCTACCAAGCATTTTGTGGTCAAACTAACGAATATATTCATCTATAAGCACATTTGTCATCCATACCCTTTTGTTTGCACGATAATGACAATTCAAGTTGTTCATGTTGATATTTTTGAAGCAACGTGGCTTTGCATATTTTCCAATAATCTATAAAGGAGTTTTTCAGATCCATCTTCATTGCAACAAAAAACAATTGTGAGCCTTTCTTTGTCCTACTTCCTTTCTTCAAGTTGTTTCGTAGCAAGAGAATGAACAACTTGTAACCTGTAAAATAAACCAGTTTCATCCATATTAAAAACATCTTTCATAGGAAATTGATCTATTTTTTATCTTATGGATTCCAATTTCGTCTCCATGTCTTGTATATCAATAAAACCACTCTCTCTAAAACGACAAAATGACTTGATACCATGTCTTGGCTTGAAAAAATTCAAGCCAACCTAGAGATAATTTGTGCTCAAAATTTTGTTGAAGATATATGTCACGACCCAGACCGTCATGATTGGCACCCACACTAACCCTCCGGTGGGAGAACCATTACTATAACCCAAACCAAACAACTTAACCAAAAACTACACAACTAAACCAAAACTAAGGCATTTAAAGTTATGGAAGCAGGTTTAAATGACAATAAAAATGGAGTCTCCATAAACTCCAAAGGTTTTAACAAATAACTAATCAAACTAATGCGGAAATTCAACCCCTAGAACCTGAAAGTCATTGTACCAAAACTCTACAAACGACAAATCTAAGAACAAATGGTACAACCCCGAAACTAAACAAACACCTTAAACAAATAGTCTGAGTTCAAAAAGAGTGGACTTAAACAAGAAAGATCCATGGCAGCCTGAAAGAACTGACTCACCCTTGAATCCGATCACGCTCAATAGTCACCTAGCTTAGGTTTATCAATAGCCGCCTGAAAATGCCCTGTACTCAACAAAGAACAAGCAAGTGCAGTATCAGTACACAACCACAGTGTACTGATAGGATCACGCAGCTATCCAATAAGCACAACATATATCATAATTACAACAAGGTAAACACATACATGCACAAAATATATATACACACATCGATTAGCATTTCAGGAGTAATGCATGATTCCACATTCTCAAGATATACAGTTATGTCAAGTAGATATAACAATTAATGGTTCTCTCATGAAACCCAATCCAATGGTCCTCTCATGGAACCCATACTCAAACTGTTAGTGTACCAGTACGTGGTACCCGATCCAATATTTATGTCAAAACGTGGCAACCGATCCCATGTTTATGCTGAAATGTGGCAATCGATCGTAGTTAGTGTGTCAGATCGTGACACTAGTCCATTCAACAAACCAAAATCACAATCACAATGTATATTCTCACAATCATACAACTAGAGGTAATTCATGGCATGTAGTTCTTCATTCATACTTATTTACATTAGGTATGATCAATAGGCTTCATTCACATACATACATGCATTACAATGAAACAATTACTAACATACATCACACAAAACATCAAATTACAACCATCACCAACCTCGAATCCAAGCTTGAATCGCCTAAGACACTTGAATCTTCCCTTTCCGGATTCGTTCCGCCTGTTCTAGGTCTACAAACAACAATTTATACGCAAGGATCAACAATCAAAGGTCTAATTATGATCTAGATTATAACGAATCAATAACCCTAGACCAAATCTATGATCCCTATACATAGATTAGGGCTTTTTCAACCATAATTCCCAGATCAGAACCCTCCCTCATCAGTAATTACCCAAGAAACTAAGTTCTACGGATCGAAACATGGATTCGAGGAGTAAAAACCTTTCATTTAGCTTCAAGAATGGTGAAAAACCATCAAGAACACACCTGGGGTCATTCCTTAGATCTCAATGTCGAAAAGTGCAGAATAAAACATTTTTGGGGTTTATTTCCGACGTAAGTCGCGTCTGTCCCGCTACATTGGGACCCATCCCGCAACAGCGGCCCCGCTACAGCGACAGCCATCCCACTACGACGGCATGCATGGAGACAGAATGTTGAAATTTGAATTCTAAGCCCCCATTTCACAACACACCTTCAACCTTTGACCTTCAAAAGCCATCCGTTCACGCTTAAGATCATTTTCAGGAGTTCTACTCATCCAAATTCAATTTTGTAAAGTCTTATGGGTTCCTTAACGTCTTAGCTATCCATTCATGCAATCAAATTCATTATTAGATCTCTCATTTATTACCAAATTTCCCTAGACCTTAATGACTCCGATTTCGTCCAAATCTGGACTAGGTTAGGAAATTCCAAGTTACTACCAAAAAGTTTTCTGATCCTAATTCTTTTCCCATTGGCTTTTCCCTAACGACGGAATCAGGTCGTTATAATAGATACCAATTTACCCATCACTCTTCCCCGAGTGATCAACTAGGGAAGACTAGCAAAAGTAAGGGTAGAGTAGTACTTGAATCACTGAACAACAGGGGATACTTGTCTCGCATGCCCTTAGCTTACGGACATCGCGATCAAGAATTTCAACCGGTTCTTCTTCATACAGAAGGTCTTGTCTAACACAACTGAGTCTCACTTTATGATATAATCTTCATCCCCAAACCAACCAATTGAATACCTACACATCCTTCCATACAATGACTCAATGAAGTCATCACAATACTCGAGTGATAATTAATGTTGTATGTGCACTTAACTAACAACAAAGTTATTTCCTATAACCACCTAAGTTGATTGTTCACATGTCTGCAACATGTTATCAAGGACTTTGACACAACATCAGGACAAATCTTTTCTCGCATAACCATGATAAAATCCTAAGTCCAAACTTGCCACAATTAGAGGTGAACCTGAACCAACCAACACACAATCATAATACCCAAACAATCATAGTTCTTATCTCCATCTCCATCTCACAATCCAAATTCCCATGAGCTTAAGTTATAACAATTTGATCTTTAGACATCAGATACTCATCGAGGGATATATCCAAGCATACCAACCCTCTAACAACATTATCGAAATGTTAGATTTAGTAATTGTGATTGTAGATTACCCTTAAGAACAATAGAATTGGACCCAATGATCCCCACATTCAACCACACATAATCGATATATGACCTCGACGACAAGATGAAAATTAAGATTGTCGGACGACCATAAATACGCATGGTAGCTCTTCTATAAATTCGCATAAGCAAGTGGTACATGTAGAACCACTAAAATACTTTAACAACTCCAAAACAGCACCAAATATGTCATATGAAATTACCAAGTCATCCCAATCATCTTACTCAACCAAGAGAACATCGCAGGATCAGTACACTTGATCCACCACTAGGGATCCACCCAAACAAGTGAAAACACACGTGATCATAGCTAGTGCATCATACTCACAACCATCATGAGCACTCCGACCATTTACCTTACTCTAAACCAACACTTTTCAATGAAAATCTTTCTTAGGTACTTAACAATCAACAGTAATAAACTTTACGACTTAATCTAGGGGTAAGTCCTTTTCAATGCTCAATACCAGATACAATTGATCATCTCTCACATTACTAATTCATAGCTTGACAAAATATATCACCACAAATGTAGACTTATAATGAAAACTCTGAATTGTAAATTCAACCGTATAACACAATCCCCTTATCTATCAACATTAGCTTGTACCTTGAGGATTTTTATGAATTCATGGATCTTCGATTATCATTGATTACATCTTCATCGATCTTACAATATATTTCGCTAATATTGCAATCATACTCATTACTAAACTCAAAAATAAAACCAAACACTTATCATCACACTCGAGCTAATGCCTGTACACTCCTTTCTCAAGTCCTTTCCAATAGTTTTTAATCAATCTGACGACTTGTGACACTATTACCATAGCCACAACAAAACGAATGAAATCATGCGTCTCTGAACTCAATTATCTACCCCTTTGAAGATCTCTTTAGCCTTTGCAATCAATAAAATATTCTTGCTCTCGCCTCTCTCTAAAGGTTGTACTACATCCCACTATATTTTTTCATTATAACTCTTAGCTCTTTAAAATTCTATTCGAGTGGTGTCCCACCATCTCTTAAAACTTTCCATACAACCATGTTACTCACCAAATATTAGAAAACTACAACCTTAGATACTCGCAAATCGTAATTACTGTACAAATTTTGCTTAACCAACAATTTCATTATATATTTGCATCCCGTCACAATCCATCACAAACTCTCATTACCATTATGCTCAGTCAGCCCTGACTATTACTACGAAGCTAACCTTTTCATCAACACTACACCTCAAACTCATATACTCTTCAAATTCAAAGGACTAACCCAATTTTTATATGCACTTTCTTACTAAAATCTTCTATTGCCTTATGGCTTAAGATAAAATCACCGGTCCTCATACTACCCTCCTTCTTCTTAACAAACAAGACAGGAGAACCCTACGGGGAAGCACTAGGACGGATGAAACCTTATCAAGAAGCTCTTGGATTTGAGCCTTAAGCTCTCTTAATTCTGTCGGAGCCATACAATACGGAGGGATGGAAATAGGGCGAATGCCAGTTTCCAAGTCAATGCAGAAATCTAAATCTCTATCCGGAGGCATACTAGACAAATCAGTAGGAAACACTTCTCTAAATTCTGACACCACATGAAATAGACTTAATAGAGAGAGACTCAACCTCAACATCCCGAATATGAGCCAATTACGCCAAACAATCCTGCCCCACCAGTTTCCTACCCCGAACGAAAGATATTACCTTAGCTGACTTAGGCTTGTACCCCCCTTCCCATTCTAACCTTTCCCTACCCGGGATCTCTAGAGTTACCGACTTAGCATTACTATTAAGCACAACATAATAAGGGGACAACCAAGTCATGCCTAAGATTATATCAAGTCAGTCATATCCAACATAACCAAATCAACCCAAATCTGAAAACCCATAACACAACAGGACCACACGATATACATGGGTGACTATGACTAACTCTTCAATCAGGGTAGAAACATGGATGGGGGCATCAAGTATATCACAAATCATATCAAATTCTGAGGCAAATTGCACGGACGCATAAGAATAAGTAGAACCCGGATCAAACAACAAATTAGTCATCCGGTCATAAACAATAATAGTACTTGTGATCACTGCATTAGACCTTCAGCCTCGGTCTTTCCCAGAAAAGCATAACACTGAACCCTATCATCTGGATATAAAATCAATCCATGAAATCGTAGTATAACTTCTAACCTCAATTGACATAACTTAATTCCATCATTCGCTAAACAACCCATACATGTTATAACAACAATACTAAATGCATTTTCCAAAGTAATGGTGTTCATTATCTAACCGTTCCTTACCAAAACTTCTTGAATGTTGTCACCTATACACTTGAATCTGCAAATCTGACCTTAGTCCCTTTACAAGCGACGATAGTAGCTAGCGATCCTTACAAAACTCTTAATTTCAGTCAAAGAACTAGGTCAGACCCAATTCCTGACTGCTTCAATCGTTTGGGGATCTACCATTACCTTTTCCCTTGAAACTACATGCCCTAAAAAGGCAATCGAAGTCAACCAAAATTCACACTTAGAAAATTTAGCACACCCATTTTTGTTTTTGTAAGCACATGGATGCGAGTTTTTTTGCTTTTTTGGATAACATTCGATTTATTACAAGGTTTCATAGTCTATCCTCGATTGCTGAACACTGATTGGATTGTAGGGGTTAGTTCGAATTCGATTCGGGTTCTATAAGGCGACCCAGGAAAAACAGAGGACACAGGGCTGAGGTTCTGTCTCGCCCTGTCCCGCTCTAACGGGGAATTTCCACTCTGGATGCCTCGCGCTGGCAGAAATATCCTGCCTCAGCGACTTAGACGAAAACAGTACCCAGTCAATAATTTTTTCTGAGGTTTTTCTCTTTTCTCTCCCAACGGTTTTCATCTTTACTGAGCAATTTAAGATAATCCTCTGAACTAGGATAATCATTGTCAACCTCGAGTCAATACAACGATACACAATCCAACTCATTCTCATTAATTCAACACCATAACCCACACATCCCCAGGATACACCCAGACACTCAAGCGGTTATTACTGAAGCTCAAGACACGTCCAAATCTTTCTTACGAATCACCTCGTGCATTATCTAGACCCTTGCATCGAACTTAGTCGTGAAACTTGTTGCGGTCACAACCCAGACATATTGTGCACATGATCATATCATCACATCCAAGCAAATATAACTTCCACATTCACAGTTAATTCAGGCAACAAGGAACACGTATTCACTGTTTTCAAGTTATAACTCATAGACAAGCTCGATTTCTAAATTAGTTTGTTCCATAGATGACCATTACCGGTCCCCAGTACAAGAGAAAAAATGTAAAGAGGCAGTGGATACTTGTTTTGAATGGTAACCCTATTCAACTGTCGGTAGTCTATACAAATCCTCTCTTGCTAGTGATGGTGTTACCACTTTTGTTGCTCTAGTTTGGACCATAGAGTGAAGGAGGAAAGATACCAATTTGTATCACCCAGATACCAATTGGATTCAAGTCATAGCACGAAGGAGTAGAAAGAAGTGAGTTTTTCCTAACGTCCTATAGCCTCTCGAAGGAAAGTACAAACGTCTTCGTACCGTTCCACAAGACTCTACTAGAATTGTTTTGGTACAATGAGATCAGCTAACCTAGGGCTCCGATACAACTTTGTCACGACCCAGACATTCGTGAT
The DNA here is from genome assembly GCA_036250505.1 of Solanum acaule. NCBI lineage: Eukaryota > Viridiplantae > Streptophyta > Magnoliopsida > Solanales > Solanaceae > Solanum > Solanum acaule. Next base: position 4,010 of record JAJOOR010018408.1, on the reverse strand, counting down.
TGGCACCCACACTAACCCTCCGGTGGGAGAACCATTAGTACAACCCAAACCAAACAACTTAACCAAAAACTACACAACTAAATCAATACTAAGGCATTTAAAGTTACGGAAGCAGGTTTAAATGACAATAAAAATGGATTCCCCATAAACTCAAAAGGTTTTAACAAATAACTAACCAAACTAATGCGGAAATTCAACCCCTAGAACTTGAAAGTCATTGTACCAAACTTCTACTATCGACAAATGTAAGAACAAGGGGTACAATCCCTTAACTAAACAAACACCTTAAACAAATAGTGTGAGTCCGGAAAGAGTGGACTTAAACAAGAAAGATCCATGGCAGCCTGAAAGAACTGGCTCACCCTTGAATCCAATCACGCTCAATAGTCACCTAGCTGAGGTCTATTAATAATTGCCTGAAAATGCCGTATACTCAACAAAGAACAAGCAAGTGCAGTACCAGTACACAACTATAGTGTACTGGTAGGATCACGCGGCTATTCTAGTAAGCACAACATATATCAGAATTACAACAAGGTAAATACATACATGCACATAATATATATATACACATTGATTATCATTTTAGGAGCAATGCATGATTCCACATTCTCAAGATATACAGTTATGTGAAGTAGGTATAACAATCAATGGTTCTCTCATGGAACCCAATCTAATGGTCCTCTCATGGAACCCATACCCAAACGGTTAGCGTACCAGTACGTGGTACCTGATCCAATGTTTATATCAAAACGTGGCAACCGATCCCATGTTTATGCTGGAACGTGACAACCGATCCTAGTTAGTGTGTCGGATCGTGACACCCGCTCATTCAACAACCCAAAATCACAATCACAATGTATATTCTCACAATCATACAACAAGAGGTGAGTCATGACATGTAGTTCTTCGTTCATACTTATTTACAATTGGTGTGATCAATAGGCTTCATTCACATACATGCATGCATTACAATGAAGCAATTACTAACATACATCACGCAAAACATCAAATCACAACCATCACCTACCTCGAATCCAAGCTTGAATCCCCTAAGGAACTTGAATCTTCCCTTTCCGGATTCGTTCCGCTTGTTCTAGGTCTACAAACAACAATTTATACGCAGGGATCAACAATTAGAGGTCTAATTATCCGAATTATAACGAACTCAATAACCCTAGACCAAATCATTGATCCCCATACCCAAATTAGGGCTTTTTCAAGATCAAAACCCTCCCCCATCGATCATTACCCAAAAAACTAAGTTCTACGGATCGAAACATGGATTCGGGGAGTAAAAACCTTACCTTTAGCCTCAAGAATGGTGAAAAACCATCAAGAACACACCTGGGGTCGTTTCTTAGCTTTCAAAGTCGAAAAGTGCAGAATAAAACATTTTTGGGGTTTATTTCTAACTTAAGTGACGTCTGTGCTGCTACAGCGGGACCCGTCCAGCTACAACGACAGCCATCCCGCTACGACGGCATGCAGGAGACAGAATATTGGAATTTGAATTCTAAGACCCCATTTTACAACACACCTTGAACCCTTGACCTTTAAAAACCACCCGTTCACGCTAAGATAATTTTCGGGAGTTCTACTTAGCCGAATTCGATTTCGTAAAGTCGTACGTGTTCCTTAACGTCTTAGCTATCCATTCATGTAATCAAATTCATAATTATATCTCTCATTCGTTACCGGATTTTCCTAGACCTTACTAACTCCGATTTTATCCAAATCTAGACTAGGTTAGGAAATTCTAAGTTAATACCAAAAAATTCCTAACCCCAATTCTTTTCCCATTGACATTTCCCTAACGACGAAATCAACTCGTTACAATATAAAAGTTTCATTGCATCTATTTCCTTCTCCAAAATTAACCCTCCTATTATATTCACACGGTCTTGATAATGGAGAAACCACTCATAAACAACCTTCTCCATGTCTGGATATTTTGCTGGCTTGTGTCGCTTGATATCCTTTCCTTTTTCTAAATCAGTCGAAAGATATTTAGCTGATCGTTTGAGTGTGATTGATATTGTACCTTGACTAACTTTCAAATGAAAGTTTTCATTATGCCACAACTATAAATCTTTTTGAGTGCATGTGGAATGATCTCTTTTGTGCTCACATAATGCTTTACGTATTTGATATGTCATTGTTGATTTTGTGACACCTTTTAAATGAGAAGCCATTTTTGGATAGGGTTTAAAGAAATTTCCTATGTTGCTTATACATTTTTTTTTCTCACTATCATACATCGAATGTTTTAAATAAAAATACAATGAATAATAATTGATTATTAAGAAACAATGAAAATTATATATAATTTTACAAAGAATGATTGAATTCGTGAATTTCTTTACAATGAATTATTTAACAAAAATATATATAACAATGAATCATACACATATATTGCACTTTATGTATAATAAATTAAATATTTATGTGAAATCAATAAATATGATACACAAATTAGTATGATACAATGATTTTGATGTATTCATTGTACTTTATGTATAATAGTTTTTTTTTTATGTAAAATCAATAAATATGATACATAAATTAGTAAAATACAATGATTTTGATATAATCAAAATTAAGCTTCATTAAATCTCAAACCATTCCTTAAATTAGTAAATATTAATTTATCGATTAAAATAATATCTCTATAAATTAATAAAATTTCATGTTCCAACCTATATAAATTTATAGAGGTTTTACTATAGCACGAAACAGATTATGTAAGGGTTTGTTTAGAGAGTCATCTTGTAATTGGATCTATGTGATTTGATGTAATTACACTATTTGGGATATTTGGTTCGCTATGTAATTGCTTGGTCAACAGATAATTGTGTGTAATTGGCTAATAATTACACTCTCCAATTCTCAACCAGGGGTGTCAATTGTTCATAATTACATGGTTTAATTATAAGCTAATTATTTTTTTATTTCTTATTTTTATTTTTATTTATTTTGTTTGTTCATTTTAATTTTTTTTTTATGTCTATTATTTATAATTCATTCTTTTTATTTTTATTATCCTATTTTTATTTTATTTTATTTTATATGATTTATATTTCATTTCTTTCCCATTCTCAACCTTTACTTCATTGACCCTATCTTTGTGATTTAGCTTCTTGGACACTGGGTAATATCTTGCTAAGAACACATCTGTCAGTTGGTCCCATGTATATATTGAGTTATAAGGAAGCTCAGTGAACCATACAGCAGCATCGCCTGTCAGTCATAGAGGGAACACTCGCAACCTGATGACATCCATATCTAAGTCCAATCGACCTACAGAACTTTTGCAAACCACCCTTAGCTTGGCTACGTGAGCATGTGGGTACTCTAATGGTGACCCCGAGAACAAGCCCCTTGCTGTAAGCATTTGCAACAAGCTACTGGTCACTACAAATGTGTGCCCCGAAGGCAAAGGGGGTAGGACAATAGGTCCATCTGAGTCAACAATATTGACGTTGCCCCTATAGTTGTCATGTAGTCATGGGCCTGGTGGATCCTGCATCCTCAATGCATTTCCCAATTGATTCTCAGCTGGAACCTGGTTGTCCTCACCAATTACCCTCAGAGGTTGCAACTCTACTTCATCACCTAGATTGCCTCCGATAGGATTAACTTGAACTCCTTGATTGTTCATTCTTTGCAAAGTTCGGTTCAACTCTGGATCGTACGGAGTAAGTGGTTCGCCCTGGCTCCGTGTACTTGGCATACACTAGAGTCAGAACCTGAGAGAGACAAAAACAAAAAGAAAAGGTAAAATTAGGAAATATTTGACTAACGTTCAATAATGTAGTTAAAATAAATCTAAATGCCAAATTTCCCCGGCAGCGGCGCCAAAATTTGATACGCTCAAATTACACTTCCCTAAAGAAGCATAAGCGATCGTTATCAAGTAAAGAACCCAACTTGTAGGTTGGGGTCGATCCCACGAGGAATATGGTTTAGACTTTACTTTAACCAACAATTATATTCAATTAGTCAAATTA
>JAJOOR010018407.1:0-33050 GCA_036250505.1 Solanum acaule | reverse complement strand
AGGAGATATGACCCTCCAAAGTAGACCCTCGAAAAAGGCTTCACTTGGAAATTTCGGATTTTGATACGGTTGCTTTAAAATTTGGGTTAGACCCATTTCCCACTCAATTTGACCCCCTAAACAAGAATATGAAGTCGGATTTTTGAAAAATGAAACGGATTTTTTTTTAATTTTATATATAGCTAAACAAGTTTCCGGTAACTTCCGAAGCACATTTTTAAGAACTTTTTGGGTCATTTCAGCTATGTGCAGATCTTTCTTCTCAATTGTAACTCCTTCTGCTAACCATTTCGGAGCATTATCATCTGAGACTAGCGGAGCTAACCACTTTTTAATTGCATCCAACTTCTTTGTTCTTATTAAGTGTTGGCAGTGATCATTAATCTTATCGGACATACGGAAGGCTGTGTTGATAGCCTCACTGTCACAAACTACCTTCTTTCCTCTGACAACCACGTAGTCAACTGCTTTGAAAGACGAGACTAGCCTCTTTTGTTGAGGTACCAATGCACTGTATGCATTGTAAAATTCAAGGACCCAGCTTAGTATGTCAGAGCTGCATTGTTTTGTGAAGATTTGGAATTCGTGATATTTCAGGCTCTTTATTATCTTGCGATACCTATCGATCACCCCATCTATGGATAGCCATTTTTCCTCAATGATCATTCTCAGCCCCTTAAACTTCAGTCTATTCGTTGATTTAGGTAGGGGGCTTGGACTGGAGGTGCCAGTACTATTGCCTGCTCTGGGATTGAAGGAGCCGGAGTGGTGGATCGAGGATTTCTGATTCGAGATAGGTCGTTTAACTGTTTAGATCGTAACTAATTCCTTCGTGCCTCCATCAGTTCATCTCCATCTGAACCCATACTCTCACTGTCATATGTTGTTGGGTCATTAGAGTAAAAATCAGTGTTGTTGGAGCTTGCATCTAATAGCTCAACGGTTTTGTCCTTGACCTTGCCTTTCCTATCAGTTCTGGAAAGTTTAGTGGTCTTGTTCCTGGATGCAGTTGCATCCTCATTGAGTGTGATCCCTTTTTCTTTGCCTCGGGGTGGTGTGTTGCTAGCTGCTTTGTTAGGTTTAGTCATATCTGCAAAAGATTTGGAAGAGTTAGGAGAAACATCAGGTAGAAGCACATGCTATTTTCTGCAGGAAGACTTGCCAAGTGGATCGGGGAGTCGTCGAACCTCTTTGGCGAGCTAACTTGAGCTCGCCGAAAAGGGTTGGCTTCAAAGCATAGCAAGTCATTGATGGGAGGTACTTTTAGGCGAGCGATCGTTTGTCCGCCGAAGATTACAGTGCATAAAGGTCTCAGGGGTGCAAATTAAGAGCGGTAAAGAAAGCTTTCAGTGATTCGCCAAGTGCCTTTGGTGAAGGCAGGCATGTCGCCAAAAGTTACAGACTTAAACCACAACTAAACATGAATTAAACACGCGATTAAGAGAATAGGTGATCCGCCGAGAAATTTGGCGAGCTGAGTCTTTCAATCCACCTTCTCGAATTCAGTCCCACAAACCCCAAAAACAAAATCAAAGCATGCACTAACGAAATTCAAACATAATCACCCCGGGATACTCAGATTTCTCCTGGTTTTGCCGAATTTAGTCATTTAATGATATTTGCTCCTAAGAGTGATGTTACCCACTCCATCCTTGAGCAAATTCTCGACATATACGCACAAATGTGGGCTACTCAGACTTCACCCAATCAATCTAAACGATATGCAAGCATAGCCCAATCAAATTTCAATCATTTCAAGGCATTCAATACGGGCATACTGACAACCAAACAATACGGGCAAGGTTTTCAAATTAAAATAGGCAATTAAACATCCTAATTCTACCAGAGAGGCCCAACACATATCACTAAAAGACAATTATTGCAAATGAGTACAAAACTTTCAAATGTAAATGTGGGAAAAGGGAACCAACCTTCAACGTGACTAAGTTCGATTTGAAACGCTAAGCGGCAAAGTATTCCAATTTTGAGCACAAATCCCAAACTAAAATACTAGAAAAATGCTAAATTGAAGACGATACTACCTTAGTGTGAGTTTAGGGGATTTAAGGGCAAGGAAAAGTGAAGAATTTCAAATTTGAAGTCTATTGGCCCTTATAAACCATCCAGTTCGCGCCTGTTCAGTGACGTTAGTAGCATTCACAGATTAACTCGGCGATTCACCAAATGATCACTTGCCCTGCCAATTGCTAAATTTCTTTCAGTTTCTTGGGGGTGAAAACAACGATCTGCATCGAAGTCGCTGACCTGGTCGGTGACCCGCCGAACTGTTTATTGATTTCGCCGAGTTTTACAGGCTCTGACTTAACCTTGAATTGAGCCAAACGGCGGGTCAAGTCGGGGTCGCCGACCTCTTCGGCAATTCGCCGACTAACCATTTTCTCGCCAATTTGTATTTTTCACCACTTTCCTCATTCAAACCTACACCACTAACACACCATTATTTATGAAAGCAAAATAAAACATTAAAAATCTTGGGTTTCCTCCCAAGAAGCGTCTTATTTAACGTCGTGACACGACACGAGTCCTTACTCAATCCTCATCGATTGGATTAGCCATAGTGTTACTAGGTAACCCCAATGATTCGTTTAAGTAAATAGGAGGCATCACATGATTCATGAGTGTCTTGATCAGCTGGATTGATCTAGAGTGAGATCCAACCATTTGATTCAACACTTCCATACTCTCTTTCATCTCTTCCAACATTCGATCTTGTTCGGTGATCTTTTGGAGAATAATTTGGAGTGTGTCGTCGACGCGATTGTTCTCCCGGTCTGTAGACTATTCTATTATAATTTTTCACATAGAATAGTACTTTTAGATATTTTTACTCTAAGCTTGAAAGGGTTTTGGAGACTTGAAGAAGAAGAGGGCTTCATCTTCAAGATTTGGAGTTGGGTCTCTTAGATTCTTCATTCTTGGCCTGTAACAAGACTTAATCTTCATACCCATTTGAATGAAAGTTCATTTAGGTATAAATTTCTATCTCTTGATGTGTTGCTAAAAACCCCAATTCTTGGGGTGTAATTTAACGAATATGGGTTAAAATTGTTATTAGGTCTTGCTTACTGACAGATTAGATGTAGTTTAATGGTGAATTCGTCTAGTAGTTGTGTATGAATCTAATGAATTTGTAGTTGCAAATACAAGTTTATTTATGTGTTTTCGGCTTGCTCCAGAGAGAGAGGTCATAAAACTAAGACTACTAGATTGATGGCGTAAGGAGTGGGTCGACATGAGGTTCAGCTCGAGAGAGAGGTATGTACCTCCCTTGACTCTTGCACTGGTTTTCCACCTCTGTTGTTTCGGTGGACAACTCGTTCAGCTGAGTTACCAATGCGGTTAACTCGAAATCTCTCTCGACTTCTTAGCTCATCTCAACCGAGTTGTCACCATTTCCCCAGCAATGCTTAGGGCACCTACCTACATCAACAACTTTAAAGGAAAACAAAACTAAAAATAAAGTTAGTAAACTACAACTAAGAAGAACAAAAATTCTACTAATCTAAAAATTCTCAAATAACACCATTCCCCGGCAGCGGCGCCATTTTGATGTTTGCGTAATCAAGATACAACTTCCGATGCAAGTGTCTATGATCGTACAATAGTTTAATAACCTAACCAAGGGTTGGGATCGTCCCAAGAGAGTGGTTTTGAGAATATATAATTAAAAAAAAATTAGTTCTAACTAGTCGTAGCTAAAGACATTAACGAGTAAAAACATTATGAATTAAAAGGGGGGACACAAATGTGTCAATTAACAATGGGGGTTTTTGTCACTAGTAAGTAAAAATTAACGAAATCAACAAGGAAATTTAAGCAATGAGAGGGGGATTCTTGGGATGTGACCGGAATACGGGTCAATCTAAATTATTGGGTACGTGCTTTCGACAGAAAATTTATAGAGTAATAGTGACTAGGCTAAGCTTTATGTGGAAATAAGTTCTCTCTCTCGAAACTTACCCCGTTTCAAATGGGTTCCTCTCGGACACCCACTTGCCGCATGATGACCAGCCTACGTCTTACCCCACTCACTCTCTCGAGCTGAGTGTTAGGATATGGGACTAGGACTCATTTACGGCTTTATTTTAATAGAAATAGTGTCCTCAAATGCTTATTTTATCTCAATATCTGATGGAAATACTTAAGTTTTAGGTATTTAAAGTTTTAATGGAAGCATGGACACTTAGGCGCAAAAAAGGAACAAAAAGGATGAAAAGAACGAAGAAGCTGAAGCCTGAGCATCGCCAAGTATGCTTGGAGATTCGCCGAAGGGATGCACTCCGCCCTTTATTCCAGTACGCGAAGCCCTGAAGGAGAAGGATAAAAAAGGTGATGAAAGGAGCAATCAGCGTTTCGTCGATCAATTCCGCGAAGTAAAAGTATACCGCCCAATGATCCAAAACGCATAGATGCTGGATGCAAAGCACAAACGGTGATGAACTGAAAGAAGGGCGAATCGCTGAGTAATTCGGCGTTCCTGACTAACCTCGCCGAGCGATCTGCCAGCACTATTTTCTGAAGTCTATTAATACTAAACTCTTTATTAATTTTTAGAGAGAGAACCACTATTATAATTTTTCATGTAGAATAGTACTTTTAGATATTTTTACTCTAAGCTTGAAAGGGTTTTGGAGACTTGAAGAAGAAGAGGGCTTCATCTTCAAGATTTGGAGTTAGGTCTCTTATATTCTTCATTCTTGGCCTGTAACAAGACTTAAATCTTCATACCCATTTGAATGCAAGCTCATTTAGGTATAAATTTCTATCTCTTAATGTGTGGCTAAAAACCCCAATTCTTGGGGTGTGATTTAACGAATATGGGTTAAAATTGTTGTTGGGTCTTGCTTACTGACAGATTAGATGTAGTTTAATAGTGAATTCGTCTAGTAGTTGTGTATGAATCTAATGAATTTGTAGTTGCAAATACAAGTTTATTTATGTGTTTTCGGCTTGCTCGAGAGAGAGGTCATAAAACTAAGACTACTAGATTGATGGCGTAAGGAGAGGGTCGACATGAGGTTCAGCGAGAGAGAGAGGTATGTAACTCCCTTGACTCTTGCACTAGTTTCCCACCTCTGTTGTTTCAGTGGACAACTCGTTCAGCTGAGTTACCAATGCGGTTAACTCGAAATCTCTCTCGACTTCTTAGCTCATCTCAACCGAGTTGTCACCATTTCCCCCAGCAATGCTTAGGGCACCTACCTACATCAACAACGTCAAAGGAAAACAAAACTAAAAATAAAGTTAGTAAACTACACCTAAGAAGAACAAAAATTCTCAAATAACACCATTCCCCGGTAGCGGCGCCATTTTGATGTTTGCGTAATCAAGATACAACTTCCGATGCAAGTGTCTACGATCGTACAATAGTTTAATAACCCAACCAAGGGTTGGGATCGTCCCAAGAGAGTGGTTTTGAGAATATATATAAAAACAAATATTTAGTTCTAACTAGTCGTAGCTAAAGACATTAACGAGTAAAAACATTATAAATTAAAAGTAGGGACACAAATGTGTCAATTAACAATGGGGGTTTTTGTCACTAGTAAGTAAAAATTAACGAAATCAACAAGGAAATTTAAGCAATGAGAGGGGGATTCTTGGGATGTGACCGGAATACGGGTCAATCTATATTATTGGGTACATGCTTTCGATAGAAAATTTATAGAGTAATAGTGACTAGGCTAAGCTTTATGTAGAAATAAGTTCTCTCTCGAGAAACTTACCCCGTTTCAAATGGGTTCCTCTCGGACACCCACTTGCCGCATGATGACCAGCCTACGCCTTACCCCACTCACTCTCTCGAGCTGAGTGTTAGGATATGGGACTAGGGCTCACTCTTTCGAGTTGAACCTCATGTCGTCCCACTCCTTAGGCCATCAATCTAGTAGACTTAGTTTCACGACCTCTCTCTCAAGCAAGCCGAAAACACATAAATAAACTTGTATTTGCAACTACAAATTCATTAGATTCATACACAACTACTAGACGAAATCACCAGTAAACTACATCTAATCTATCAGCAAGCAAGACCAAACAATAATTGTAACCCATATTCGCTAAATCACAAACCAAGAATTGGGGTTTTTAGCCACACATCAAGAGATAGAAATTTATACTTAAATGAGCTTGCATTCAAATGGGTATGAAGATTTTAGTCTTGTTACAGGGTAAGAATGAAGAATCTAAGAGACCCAACTCCAAATCTTGAAGATGAAACCCTCTTCTTCTTCAAGTCTCCAAAACCCTTTCGAGCTTAGAGTAAAAATATCTAAAAGTACTATTCTATGTTAAAAATTATAATAATGGTTCTCTCTCTAAAAATTAATAAAGATTTTAGTATTAATAGACTTCATAAAATAGTGTTGGCGGATTACTCGGCGAGGTTAGTCGCGAATGCCGAATGACTCAGCGATTCGCCCTTCTTTTAGTTTATCGCCGTTTGTGCTTTGCCTCTAGCATCTATGCGTTCTGGATTATTGGGCAGTATAATTTCGCTTCGTGGAACTGATCGGCGAAACGCCGACTGCTCCTTTCATCGCCTTCTTGATCCTTCTCTTTTAGGGCTTCGCGTACTGCAACAAAGGGTGGAGTGCTTCCCTTCGGCAAATTGCCAAGCATACTTGGCAATGCTCAGGCTTCAGCTCCTTCGTTCTTTTCAGCCTTGTTGTTCCTTTTTTCTGCCTAAGTGTCCATGCTTCGAATAAAACTTTAAATACCTGAAACTTAAGCGTTTTCATCAGATATTGAGATAAAATAAGCATTTGAGTACACTATTTCTATTAAAATAAAGCTCTAAATGTGTCCAATCTAAGGACTCATCAGTGTCTCGTACATATAAATATAGGCAATAGGCCACATACCTTCCGATGAAAGCTCGGGAGTAGAATGCATAGCATGTCATGTCATGTCATGTCATGGATTTGTAATGCATTTGTGTTACATGAATCATGTTGCCAATCTTGGCCCATTAAGACTCTAGTTCTCATAATCTCGTAAACACTTTTGTATCACATGTAAATGTCTCAAAGATCCTCATATACTTGTAGATTAAACTGGAACACTTAACTTGGAATTAGAAAGGTAACTTAATCCTTTGAACTTAAAGTTCCTCACTTAGTATTTATGTATGTTCCTTGGTAGTTTGTAAGAGAATGTATTTCAGAAAAACACGTCCTTTAGTAGTTTAAACATATGATTTACATTTAAGAGTTTCGGAGATCGACGTATTATTTTAAAGTTTTTCAAATATATAAATAATTGATGAAGGAGGACTGATTTCAAATTCCTTTTGTTCATCCCTAATCTTTTTAAGTTACTACATCTAAAGAAGAATAAGAATTTGTACATATGTACCTATAGTCAAGAGAATTAACAAAATGACATAATGACGCCAAATACCCTATCTAACTGAACGAGTGGAATATCAACATAATGGAGTAAGAAAAATACGCTAACTACAATCTCAATGCCTTTCACCAAAGGCCTTTCTAGCAATAGAGCAATAAAACAATATTTGACAATTTAGTATTCCAAAATTCATGCTCAAAGGAAGTACAATGCATAGCCTTAACATACCTCAATTTTGGGTCTTGTTGTATCAATATGGATTGTACACATTCCTTACAGTATGTAATCTACAGAAAATCATGTCACACAACCATTATGGGCAGAATATTTACACGACAGGGTCAAAGTTGTAATTTAGAGCTTACTAGCACAGTAATTAGCTCGCCAGACCCTTTTTAAATGTATGCTTCATTACCATTTCTTCTTTAAATTACAACCCCAAATTAATTAAGTAACATACATTTTTGCAGCAGCTATTAACAAGTGGAGGCCTACACAATAGTCAACAGCAACCAAACAGAGTATGCCTACACAATAATAAAAACTCGGCGTATCGCCACACCCTTCCTTTCCAGCCACAAAATAATCACAACCAAATCCAAACCATGAGTATTCAAACAATTAAAGCCATGAAAAAATATATGTAATACAATCCTATAATTGTTCAATATAACCATAATAACTCAAACTTACAGCTTCCAATCACCAACCTGTGAGTTCGTCCAATAATTACGTTTGGAATCATGTCTTTCTCTACATAAGCAATACTAGAATAAAAGGGCAGAACCTTAACTTAAAATTGATGGAGCTTATAGTATTTTAGCATGTCTCCTCAATTACAAAGAGTCTCCACAAACACAACACATTGAACCAAGAAGAAGCCATTTGAATATTGCAATGTAATAATAGAACCAACATTACACTTATTTATCTTACAATTAATTACCCATTTATACTTCTTCTCTTCCAGACTCATATCAACAACAACCACACACAACCAAATCATTTCCAAAAATTCCAGCAACAACAACATCAGAAAATACTTCAAAAATAGCCCAACATCCCATAACTATCAAATACGATTTGCCAGCCGTCTATTCTAGTTCTTGTTTATATAGATTAGCTATAATTTGGAATCACCTAATAATATGAAGGGTGAGAATTATTACCTCCAAACAGCTGCAACACCACCTAAAAATGAGATTCCTTCACCACGAAGAATCCTTCAAATCACATTGAAATCTATGAACATTCCGAGGGTGAAACCACATTGAAATCTTGTAGATATTTTCTTGGATGATAGGGGAACCTTTAGAGAGGATTTAGAAATGTTTTCTTCCATTTTTTGGTCGAAAAAATGAATTAGAACGAAGGGAAACCAAATCTTATAAAGCTAAACCGACATAGGCATGAGGGACCCACCTTCACGTGCCTGCTTGTGCAGTCTCACTAAAATTTGAAAATCTCTCAATTCTGAAGTCATATGGACAGATGGTTTAGTGTGTTGGAAAGTAGACTCGTAGACCTTCAATTTAGTATATTGGGGTTCTTCTAAAGCTTTACTGATTGAGAGAGAAACTCCGATACATTTAACCCAAATTTCAAAAAATTTATCAAAGAAACATACTCTAACTTTTGTCAACTTTTATTTCCCAACTTGCTTGACTTCAAAACATAACTTACAATCATTGGGAGACTATATAATCTTATAAAACCTCCTTATCATATAAAGCACTCTCTGTCTTACCCTAAAGGTACTGGTTAACTTAAACCTCCCAAACGAGTGGAGTGTTAGAAGAGAGATTCTTTAACTCGAACTTGTTTAAGGGCATCCTTGACCCATAACGTTAGTTTAATTCTTTTATTTTTACCACCCCTATGCAAATTATTCTTCTAAGATGATACACCAAGTCATATAAACCTCATACACTCATGCATTGATACGTATATTATACGAAAGAACCACGGGGTCTCACATCCTCCCCTCCTTAAGAACATTCGTCCATGAATGGATACGAACAATATCTTGATTGTATACCTTGCTACTATTGTGATGTTTGCAAGGCTATATCTTAAATTCATTTCTAAAAATCAACTTATAAAGCTTCATATATCTTCCCCGTGACAAGCCATATAAACTGCATTTTTTAGGTATTTAAAATCCGATTAAGTTTGTGTACAAGAATAATTGTCAATTATTGAAAAGCAACTCTGCTTAAGTCATCAATAGCTAGGGGTACCTTTCCCTATTTCCTCCTCGGCTTCTCAAGTTATTTCCTCAACGTTGTTATTCCACCATAACACTTTCATCCAAACCACTTCTTCAGTCCAAATCTTTCTGACCTGCCAACCCAAAATAGCCACTAACACCATATCATAAAACAAGTCTGTAGAGACAAGAATATCCTTAACGGGCATAATTGGAAGCATTTTTGATGCACTTCTATAAACTAGATACATGGAACACCGGATGAACTGCTTTAAATTCTGAAGGAAAATCAATCTCGTAAGCCACCCTGCCAATCCTCCGAATAATATTATATGGCCCTACATTCCTTGGACTCAGCTTTCCTTTCTTGATTAATTGCATGATACCCTTCATAGGCCATACTTTGAAGGAAAGCCAATCTTCTACATCAAACTCTAAGTTTTGTTCTCAAACATTTGCATAAGACTTCTGACTGCTCTATGATATCTACAACCAATCTCTAATAAGCTTTAACTTCTCTATAACTTGTTAGATTAGATCATGACCTAGCAACTCTACTTCCCTGATCTTGAACCAATAAATGGGTGACCTGCACTTCTTCCATATAATGCTTCATAAGGAGCTATTTGAATACTTGCTTGGAAGTTGTTATTATAAGAAAACGCAACCAGTAACACGTGATCATACCAGTTCCCACGAAAATCTAGCACACATACCCATAACATGTCCTTGAGCATTTAGATTATACGTTCGTCTTGGCCATAAATCTAAAGATGAAAATCAGTACTAAGATTAACTTGAGTCCCCAAACCCTTCAACAAGGATCTCTGTGTTGTGCTATAAAATGTGTCCATCTATTTGAAGTAATCTATACTGAGACATAATTGAGTATAAATAACTCTCTAATGTACATCCCAACTTATTCCACTAGAAGGTAGTCCTGACTAGATAGAAATGGGCTGATTTCGTCAACCTGTGAATAATCACCCAAGTGGAATTTGATCTTCCCTCGCGAATGCGGAAAACATGTGACAAAATTCACATTTATCTCGTTCCACTTCCACAATGGAATAACTATCTCCTGAGTTAGAAAACTAAGCTTCTAATGCTCTACCTCTCCGTTCTGACAACATATCTCCTTAATACCATGACACATTTTCATGGTTCCTATGTGAACAGAGAAGCGAGAATGGTTCACATGTCCCATATTTTTCAATAGAAGCCATGTGGCATTCAGAACATATAACTGATCTCTGAATCTGAAGACTATCTCTCCTGCTCTATCAAAGGTTAATTTTTTTTTGCTGCTAAGCCTTGCCTCTGAGCTGATCTAAGCTGTGATCTTAACTTTGTCAAGCCTTCACCTCCAGAAATAGAGATGATATTACCCAGTCCTGAATTGTGACTCTAGTACTATTGGAGTTTTATAATCTAACCCCAAACCAGCTAGCTGATGGACCTCTTAGGCCATCTCATGGTTCTCAGTTCCCAAAGGTGATAGACTACCCATAGAATTACGACTGAAGGCATCTGTTACTATATTGTCTTTCCTTGGATGATATAAGATATCCACATCAATAACTTTCAGCAATTCATTCTATTTGCGCTATTGTGGAATTACCTTTTTCAGTCTAAAATTATACTGGGGGATCTTAGGATCTATATAAATATCAACATTAAAGACATTCAAGTTATGCCTCAAAATCCTCAAGAAATGAATAATTGCAGTCAACTCTAAATCATAGGTCGAGTAGTTCCTTTCATTCTTCATTAACTATCACGAAGCATAAGCAATTACCTTTCTTTAATATCTCAGAACATAAACCAGCCTAATTCTTGAAGCATAATAATATATTACATTGCCCTCTTGACCGTCCGGTAGGGTCGGAACTGGTGTTGAAGTCATTTTGTCTCTCAGCTTTTGGAATCTCCCCTTGTAGGCTATTGTCCACTGAAACTTAACTTCTTTTTAAGTCAACTTTATTAGGGGTGCTGAAAGTGGAAAAAAATTCCTTCCACAAAACTAAAATAATACTCCACTAACCCTCAGAAAGATTCGAACTTCCACCAGGTTCATAGGTCTAGGCCAAATCTTTACGACCTCAGTCTTCTGTAAGTATACCTGAATATCAGCATCTAATACAATATGCCCCCCGCAAAAAAAAACCCATTAAATACAACCATAACTCATAGTTTGAGAATTTAGCTTACAACCTCTAACCTTGAGGTAACTGAAGTACTACTTAGAGATGATCTCTATGATTTGCCTCTGAATGAGAATGTACCAGAATATCATTAACTAATACAATTATGAACAAGTCTAGAATGACATGGATATACTATTCATCAGGTTCATAAATATTGTTGGGTCATTCGCCAATCTAAAAGACATTACAAGAAACACAAAATGGCCATATCTAATCCTGAAAGTTGTCTTTGGAATATTACTCTCTCAAACAAGTACCTAGTGGTACCCTAAATGTAAATCAATATTTGGGAAGCATCCGACATCATATAATTGGTCGAAAAAAACCCATCAATCCTTTGTAGTGGATATTTGTTCTTTATAGTCACCTTATTTAGTTTTTTTTGTAGTCTGTACACTTCTACAATGATTCATCTTTTTTCGAACAAATATCATTGGTGATGCACTAGTCCTAGTAAAGACCTTATCTAATATATCCTTCAATTTTGCTGGTGCAATTCTAAAAGGGGGAATTGATATCGGCAGAGCATCTGGTAATGTATCAGTAGAAAAATTTGTCGCCTGTTCCAGAGAAATAGCAAGAAACTCACCTGGAAATACATCTAGAAACCCATTGCCCACTATAATAACTGAAGAGTCGAGGTCTCATCATCAATATCTTAAACTTGCTCGGAAAATATGATAATTATAGCCATTGGCAAACATTTCCTTGCCTAATGATTGCAAATAAAATTGCCTTTTGGCATTGCACCATTAGCCTTCCATTCTCATACTACTTCTCCTGGGAACAGAAATCTAATAGTCTTCTCTTGGTAGTCGACATCGACATAATAAGGTTTCCACCAATTCATGCCCATATCAATAACAAAGTCGAGCATCTCTAGCTCTATTACGTCTACAAATTTTTGATGACAAACAATCTCTACCGTAGAACCTCGATAAATCCTCTTGAGCGTATATGAAACACAAAGCACGATTTAGATTTCATATGTACTTATAACTCAGCTCTATAGCACGATCTATAAATTGAAAGAAATGTAACTAGTCCTAAATGCCCTATATCCTCTTAATTATAAGTGTGGTGCACAACACACCCATAAACAAGAATCTACAAGACACGGCTTGTAGACTACCTGGGACACGACCTGCTCTGATACCAAGTTTGTTACTCCCCAAAATAGGGGAGGTGTGACCGGCACTCGATTCCTTATGCGATCAAGTTAGCCATTGAAATATACCAACTTACTCAACTGTGGGCCTAAAAGGTTGCGCAACATGATATCTATAACACTATGACTGAACCATCAAGGTCATAACCTGAATATCAACAACTCACATAGAAGAAGGTAGACAAGCCAAAGAGAATAAAGTACTAGCTAGCCGACAAGGCTACAAATGAAGATATACATACGTACATACATATATATACATGC
This sequence comes from Solanum acaule, assembly GCA_036250505.1. Taxonomy (NCBI): domain Eukaryota; kingdom Viridiplantae; phylum Streptophyta; class Magnoliopsida; order Solanales; family Solanaceae; genus Solanum; species Solanum acaule. The sequence goes on along the minus strand of JAJOOR010018407.1, from coordinate 19,831 downwards.
CAAGCCTATGGGGCTGGAGACTAGAAGCTACAGAGAAACCTAGAATATCGTGTCCACAATAGCCTCTAAGAGTGTCATAAACTCTAGTCGGGACAAGGCCCCGATTATACCCAAACTGCATAATAAAAGTAACATCCTATGAAAGATGCAATAAGAGGTGGAGCTTACCAACTCACAACTGAATCGTGAATCCCATCAAAGGGGTAAATCAGATCCCTACTTGGACCTGCACACACGAAACAAAAATGCAGCGTCCCCAGGCAATGGGACGTCAGTACGAATAAAAATGTACTAGTATATACGACAGAAAGTAGAATCATAAATAGTTGTTGTAAAAAGGGTAATAATGATACCACCTGAAATAGAAACTCTGATAGCCTCTATGACTGGCATCCAACCTTATATGAATTAAACATGCATGGTATGCTGGCATAATCGTATGTCGTGAATACATATATATATATGCAAATGCATGTCATACACAACCAAGTGCTAGCAATGGTGGTGCCTTCCGGTAGAGAACCAGCATCATATTGGCCAACTTGTAGCGATTTGTGTCTCATACGTATAAATATAGGCAATAGGCCCCATACCTTCCGATTATAGCTCGGGAGTAGAATGCATAGTATGTCATCTCATGGATTCGTAATGCATTTTTGTTACCTGAATCATGTTGCCAATCTTGGCCCATTAAAACTCTTGTTCTCATAATCACTTTTGTATCACATGTAAATGTCTCGTAGAATCTCATATACTTGTAGATTAAATTGGAACACTTAACTTGAAATTAGAAAGGAAACTTAATCCTTTGAACTTAAAGTTCTTAACCTAGTATTTATATATGTTCCTTAGTAGTTTGTAAAAGAATGTATTTCAGAAAAACACGTCCTTTAGTAGTTTAAACATATGATTTACTTTTAAGTGTTCCAGAGGTCGACATATTATTTTAAAGTTTTTTCAAATATATAAATTAGCGATGAAGGACTACTGATTTCAAATTCATATTGTTCATCCCTAATCTTTTTATATTACTACATCTAAAGAAGAATAAGAATTTGTACACATGTACCTATAGTCAAGAGAATCATCAAAATGACATAAAGAAGCCGAATACCCTATCTAACCTAACGAGTGGACTATCAACATAATCGAGTAACAAAAATATGCCAGTTGCATTCTCAATGCCTTTCACCAAAGGTCTTTCTAGCAATAGAGTAGTAAAACGATATTTGACGATCTAGGATTCCAAAATTAATGCACAAAGGAAGTACAATGCATAGCCTTAACATACCTCAATTCTGGGTCTTGTTGTATCAATATGGATTGTACCCCTTCCTTAAAGTATGTAATCTATAGAAAATCATGTCACACAACCATTATAGGCAGAGTATTAACACGTCAGGGTCAAAGTAGCAATTTAGAGCTTACTAGCAGAGTAATTAGCTCGCTAGACCCTTTTTAAATGTATGCTTCATTACCATTTCTTCTTTAAATTACAACCCCAAATTAATGAAGTAACATACATTTTTGCAGCAGCTATTAACAAGTGGAGGCCTACACAATAGTCAAAAACAACCAAACAGAATATGCCTGCACAATAATAAAAACTCGGCGTATCGCCACACCCCTCCTCTCCAACCACAAAATAACCACAACCAAATCCAAACCATGAGTCTTCAAACCATTAAAGCCATGAAAAAATATATGTAATACAGTCCTATAATTTTTCAATATAACCATAATAACTCGAACTTACGACTTTCAATCACCGTCTTGTGAGTTCGTCCAATGATTACGTTTGGAATCATGTCTTTCTCTTCAAAAGCAATACGAGAATAAAAGGGCAAAACCTTAACTTAAAATTGATGGAGCTTCTAGTAATTTAGCATGTCTCCTCAATTACAAAGAGTCTCCTCAAACACAAGACATTGAACCAAGAAGAAGTCATTTGAAAATTGCAATGCAATAATAGAACCAACGTTACACTTATTTATCTTACAATTAATTACCCATCTATGCTTCTTCTTCTCTTCCAAACTCATATCAACAACAACCACACATAACCAAATCATTTCCAAAAATTCCAGCAACAACAACATCAGAAAATACTTCAAAAACAACCCAACATAAAATAACTATGAAAATATGATTTTCCAGCCGTCTACTCAAGTTCTTGCTTATATAGCATAGCTATAACTTGAAATCACTCAATAAAATGAAGGGTGAGAATTATTACCTCCAAACAGCAGCAACACCACCTAAAAATGAGACTCCTTCACCACGAAGAATCCTTCAAATCACAACCAACAAGGAGGAAAGAAGTAACATAATCTCTATGAACATTCCGAGGGTGAAACCATGTTGAAATCTTCTAGATATTTTCTTGGATAATAGGGGAACCTTTAGAGAGGATTTAGGACTGTTTTCTTCTATTTTTTGGTCAAAAAAAAATGAGTTAGAATGAAGGGAAACCAAATCTTATAAAGATAAACCGACATATGGGCGAGGGACCCACCTTCATGTGTCTGCTTGTGCAGTCTCACTAAAATTTGAATATCTCTCAATTCTGAAGTCGTATGGACAGATGGTTTAGAGTGTTGGAAAGTAGACTCGTAGACCTTCAATTTAGTATATTGGGGTTCTTCTAAAGCTTTATTGATTGGGAGAGAAACTCCGAGACATTTAACCCAAATTTCAGAAAATTTATCAAAGAAATAAACTCTATCTTTTGTCAACTTTTATTTCCCAACTTGCTTGACTTCAAAACTTAACTTACGATCATTGGGAGACTATATAATCTTATAAAACCTCTTTCTTATCATATAAAACACTCTTTGTCTTACCCTAAAGGTACTGGTTAACTTAAACCTTCCGAACGGACGGAGTGTTTGAAGAGACATTCTTTAACTAGAACTTGTTTAAGGGCATCCTTGACCCATAACGTTAGTTTAATTCTTTTATTTTACCACCCCTATGCAAACTTATTCTTCTAAGATGATACACCAAGTCACATAAACCCCATGCACTCATGCAATGATACGCATATTATGTGAAAGAACCACAGGGTCTCACACAACTGCTACCTTTGCACTGGCTGAGAAACCTGCAAAGTTTTCTAAAGTTGACTTCAAGAGATGGTAGCAGAAGATGTTCTTCTATTTGACTACGTTGAGTCTGCAGAGGTTTATTAGTTAGAACGTTCCTATTATGTCGTATAAAACTCTGAACGATGAATGATTCTTGGTAACAGAAGCATGGAAGCATTCAGAATTTTTGTGTAAAAACTATATTCTGAGTGGCCTGCAAGATGATCTGTACAAAGTGTACAGTAGTGTCAAGACCTCAAAAGAAATCTGGGATGCTTTAGAAAAGAAGTATAAAACAAAGGATACCAGAATGAAGAAGCTCATTGTGGCAAAGTTCTTGGACTATAAGATAATAGACAGTAAGACCGTCGTCACCTAAGTTAAAGAATTGTAGGTCATAATCCATGATCTCCTTACTGAAGGTATAAATTTATACAATACCTATGTTGAACATATTAAGTTTGTTCTTAATACTCAGATAATCTTTGATGTAGGATTGATTGTGAATGATGATTTTCAAGTGGTGGCCATTATTGAGGAGCTACCTCTGTTGTGGAAGGACCACAAAAATTAATTGACACATAAACGTAGGGAGATGACTGTTGAAGATCTCATGGTAAGGCTAAGAATCGAGGATGATAACAAGGCCGCAGAATAGAGGTCACGTGGTAATTCAACAATATTTGGAGTAAATATTGTTGAAGAAAATCCCACAAAATCAAAGAAAAGAAAGAAAACATCTAGTCAAAAGAGCAATCCTCCTAATAAGAAATTCAATGCAAACTGCTTCAATTGCGGTAAACGTGGTCATAGGGCTACTGAATGTCGAGGTCCAAAGAAGGACAAGAAGAAGAATCAAGCAAATTTGGCTGAATCCAAAGAAGAGATAGACGATATTTGTGCAATGCTTTCAGAATGCAACTTGGTTGGAAATCCAAGAGAATGGTGGATAGATTCTGATGCTTCATGCCATGTTTGTCCCAATAAAGAATTATTTGCATCATATACTCCAGCACCAGCAGACGAGAAGTTATTTATGGCGAACTCCGCTGTTGCAAAGGTGGAAGGTCCACTTAAAGATGACCTCGGGCAAGGTGGTGACTTTGAACATGGTCTTGTATATTTCAGAACTGCGAAAAAACTTAGTTTCGATACCAGTTCTTACCAAGAATGGATTCAAATGTGTATTTGTTTCTGATAAAGTTGTAGTAAGTAAGAATGAGATGTATGTAGGAAAAGGTTACTTTAATGAGGGCCTCTTCAAACTCAATGTAATTGTAGTGGATATGAATAAAGATTCTGCTTCTTCTAACTTGCTTGAGTCTAAATATTTATGGCATGAACGTTTGGGACACATCAATAACAAAACCTTGCAAAAACTGATTAACTTAAATGTTTTGCCTAAATTTGAGTGCAATAAATCAAAAAGTCAAGTTTGTGTTGAATCCAAGTATGCTAAGCATCCCTATAAATAAGTTGAATGGAATTCATACCCCTTAGAACTGATTCACACTAACATTTGTGACATGAAGTCAACACCATCACATGGTGGGAAATGTATTTCATAACTTTTATTGACGATTTCTTTGCTAAATGGTAAGGATGAAACAATAGATGTATTTAGGCAATATAAAACTGAAGTTGAAAATCAAATGGATAAAAAGATCAAAATGATCAGAAGTGATAGAGGTGGATAATATGAATTTCCATTTGAAGAAATATTTTTGGAAAATGGAATCATCCATCAAACTACTGCTCCTTACTTTCCTCAATCCAATGGAATTGCGGAAAGAAAAAACCAAACTTTAAAGGAAATGATGAATGCCTTACTTATAAGTTCAAGTTTACCACAAAACTTGTGGAGGGAAGCTATCCTTACAGCGAATCGAATACTGAATAGATTGGCTCATAGCAAGACACATGTTATTCCATATGAGAAATGGAAAGGTAGAAAACCCAACTTGAAATATTTGAAAGTGAGGGGTGTCTACCAAAGTACAGGTTCCTATACCTAAGATGGTGAAAAGTAGGACCTAAGACTGTGGATTGTGTATTCATTGGATATGCCACAAACAGTAAGGCATGTCGATTTTTGGTTCATAAGTCCGAACATCCGAATACTCATGACACTACAGTTATGGAATCAGATAATGCTAAATTCTTTGAACATATCTATCCTTATAAAACTAGACTTGAGTCATCTAGTCGGGGGTCTAAATGACCTCGAGAAGAACCAAAAGAGAATGTACCTAATGAAGAGAGTCCAAGGCGCAGTAAACATCAAATGGCATCTACTTCATTTGGATCTGACTTTGTAACATTCCTTCTTGAAAGTGAGCCTCAAACATTCAAGGAAACTATGTTGTCTAGCGACTCAACCTCTTGGAAGGAGGTTGTCATTAGTGAGATTGAATCAATCTTAAGCAATCATACTTGAGAGTTGGTTGATCTTACTCCGGAAAACAAACCCTGGGGTTCGAAATGGATTTTCAAAAGGAAAATGAAAGATGATGAAACTATTAACAAATATAAAGCAAGACTTGTTGTCAAAGGCTTTAGATAGAAAGAAGGTCTTGATTATTTTGACACATATTCGCCAGTGACTTGGATTATATCAATTCAGATGTTAATTGCCCTAGCTACAGTATACGGTCATGAAATCCATTAAATGGATGTGAAAACCGTCTTCTAAATGGAGAGCTGGAAGAACAGATTTACATGGAACAACCTGAGGGTTTCGTAGTTCACGATAAAGAAAAGAAAGTATACAAACTTGTTAAGTCATGTTATGGACTAAATCAAGCACTGAAACAATGGTATGCAAAGTTTGATCAAACCATATTGGCAAATGGATTTAAGATCAATGAATGTGATAAATGTGTCTACATTAAAGACGTTCCAAATCAGGAAGTCATTGTATGCCTATATGTGGATGACATGCTGATAATGAGCAAGGACATTGCTAATGTAAAATCTACTAAGCATATGCTCGCTAGTAAGTTTGATATGAAAGATCTAGGAGTTGCCGATTTGATATTGGGAATTAAGATTCATAAAACCCCTAACGGACTAGCATTGTCTCAATCTCATTATATTCGAAAGATACTTGAAAAGTTCAAGTACTTGAATTTCAAAAAGGCAAAGGCCCCAATTGATGTGAACCTCAATCTTGCTAAGAATAAAGGTGAAAGTCAGTCTCAATTGGATTATGCTAGAGTATTGGGATGTTTGATGTATGTCATGAACTGTACACAACCAGACATAGCATGCGCTATAAGTAAACTGAGTCGATACACAAGTAATCCCAATCAAAATCATTGGATGGCAATAAAAAGAGTTTTGGGGTAATTAGATGACACTCAAAACTATGCTTTGCATTACAACAAATATCCAGCAGTTGTTGAAGGATATAGTGATGCAAATTGGATTACTGGGTAAATTGAAACGAAATCCACGAGTGGATATGTTTTCACTATTGGTGGAGTAGCAATACCAAGGAAATCATCCAAACAAACATGTATAGCTCGCTTTACAATGGAATCTGAATTCATCGCCTTAAACAAGGCAGGTGCAGAAGCTGAATGGCTTTAGAATTTCTTAGAAGATATTTTGTTTTGGCCCAAACCAATTACCCCTATATACATACACTATGATAGTCAAGCTGCAATAGGAAAGGCAGGAAGTGTTATGTATAATGGGAAGTCTCATCACATACGATGGAGACACAACTCTGTTAGACAACTAATCTCTAGTGAAATTATCATAATTGACTATGTAAAGTCAAAGCATAATATGTCATATCCACTTACAAAAGGCCTAACTAGAGATGGAGTTGAGAGATCATCGATGGGAATCGAACTATAGTTGAGAACAAGTCATCGTGGTAGTAACTCTACCTAGAAGAATGGAGATCCCAAGATATAGGTTAAAGGAGATCAAACAAAGTCATAGATGACGGTTCAACATTGTCAAAATTTAGTTTATGGTCCATTCTCATGATGAGACAATGTTCAGTAACCAGGGTAAAGGCATAAGGACTTTTTAATGGTTTCTAAGTTTGATACAGGGTATATCAAATAGTGTATCTATAGGATAACACAGTTAGAAACCACCTATGTAAGTGTGAAGTGTAAGCCACTTCAAGGAGAATCTAGTAAGGCCAATTCTCTAAGCACTTATTAACCAAGACGTGTTTATGGCTGAAACGAACAAAACAATGAGAACTAAAAACAGTTCAAAGGTTGATTGTGTGACTTATGTTGTCTAGGTATACACCAAAGCTCGACGGTTCAAAGATATCAAATCTACCGATTGACCGAGTATATCCGATATATGTTCACTATGGAAAGTTCAAAGGGAAACCTACTTATCTAGATGTGATTAACCCTTACTTACGAGACACACAAATTTTTCAAGCATATGTTTTAACAATAGTCATTCCCCATTCATATGGTGGATGTTTGGGTTTTAGAAAGGTGTTAATGGGAAATAAGAATGAGAAATTGGGAAATGTGGGGGAACCAATTTGGAGGGAAAATGAAAAGTCATTTCAAATGAAAAGTCATTTCAAATGAAAAGTCTTTGAAAATGAAAAGTCATTTCTCTTATATTGGTAGGGGAAAGGAAAAATATTTTCCATATATGAGGAAACACTTCCTTTAACTCTTAAAGGGTTAGGAAGAAGGTGTCCCCTCGCACCGTCGTCGTCGCTCGCTCGACTTCGGCCTCGGCTTTGGATTTGGCAAATGATGTGATTGATTGATAATATTTTTGGACAAAATTTATTTAGTTTATTAATTTCCTTTCTCTTATAAATTAATTCAGAATGTTAATTAATTAACATAATTACTTTCTCATAACATAATTATTTAAAAATTTGCGCGTAACAATAAAGTCATTCTGAAGAGACCTGTTCCTTTCGAAAAGACATTATTTTTCCCAAAAGACACAACGTTCTAGAAAGATATGACTGAACAGATGAGTTCACACCATTGTCTGAACAGACGTGTTCCTTGCTGCAAGCGGCTATACATAGAGAGTCATTTTTTTATTTTTGAACACTGAATTTTTTTCTCTCTGCATACATTTTCTTACAAAATCAAAATTGTTGATCGACTGAGTCTGTGTGTGCTCTTGTTGTTGTTATTGAGTTCGCTAAAATTAGTGAAGTTTGAGGTATCACTAATTCTCTAATAGTTAATCTGTTTCATCTCGGGAGGAATTAATCTGCAACCTCGGGTACTTGAGGGGATTGAATTTCTTAAGGAAACACAGTGGGTTTTGTAGACTCGAATAATCTATTTTCTGTCTGTTTCATCTTTTTTCTATTTCTGTTTCTTACTAACCTGAATAGAGGAGATAACAATAAATTGGCTAACTTGGAAAATAATATTAATGCAATAATTGAATATATCATCATATGTGAATTTATGCATATCTGGACATTGTTATGTTAGTCAAATCATGTGAAAACAAAGAAACGGTGTCATATTAATTGAATGCAAACAATAAATATGGGGTGCTGGGATTTTGATTTGTCATTATCTTGTTTTGATAGTTTTTTTCATTTTATACACATTCTAATGGTGGAAAACAAAGATGTTTTTTTACTCTCTTTATTGGAGATCATGACAAATTTTAAATACATTGAATGCAACTAGATTGCAGGTACGTTATTCACGATGGACTATTTCAATTAAGGTTAGCCAATGAGCTAGAATGTCCCAATATCTTACCTCGACCTATAGTTGCACGGGATATTATTTCCACCGTATTTATTTTAAATCCTATCTACTTAAAGTATTTATCATTTTTTGATAGATAAAAAGATTTACTTAGCATATAAAGAATATTTTGGATATTTGTTTAGCAGATAAAGCAGTTTTACAAATCTAATGGATTTTTATTTTTAACATATCTTACTACTTTACTTTTTGTTAAATACATGTCTGTTTTTTGATTTATTGATTACACCCACTTGTGTTTCCAGCAAGTTATATTGTTATTATTTAGATTTTTTTTTGTACATTATCTTATATTGTATTCTTTGTTAGTTTCATAAGATTGTGTATATCGTATGTTGTCAATGAAAAAACCTCTTAATTGGTTTTTGAGGCCTCTCTCTCTAAAAATTGAAAATTTAGTCTAAGTTTGTATATTTTGTACGTTAAAATTGGCCCATGAAAGAATTATCGTCGATTTTCAAAGCATTTCATGTATATAAGACGGGTTTTATTTTAAGTTATTATTTATTTCATTTATTCTTATTCATATTATTTTATCATTAACACTTTTACTAAGTGTGTTTACAGGTACCTCAGAGTCGCTTCCCATTGAAGCTATTCCAATGGAGTCCGGATATTATTGTGTATATATTATAGACGTTAGGCAAATCTTAGGCCGTTTCTCATATTATTGTTTATTTTATAATTTGTGTATATCAGATGCTTATTATAGTTGTATATTATTTTTATCTCCTCCCCAATTTGAAAAAATGAATTCAATCGGGACCTATAGTTATGGATTTCGAAGAATGTCTAATACCTTTCCCTTTGACACAACTTGAACCGTTACTAAAAATCTATAGGTTTCGTAGACATTTTTTATTTAGTTAATTAATTGGTGTTCTAGTTTTCCTATATTCTCTTTCATCTTTTCCCATCAATCCTAACGCCACTGCTAAAGAGCTCCACCGCCAAACGTTTGCTCTGTCCTCTTCTCTAGCTCTCAAATTTGCACCATGGTGGTCAACCGAGTTTATACCTCCGTCTCCAAAAAAGTTTCTCTCCAGGTCGTCGGCAGCTTTCACTGTCCAAACCTCTGCTTTCTCTTCATCTCCTCTTGTTCTTAGCCTGGCACTTTGATTTGGTTTTCTAGTGGGTTTTGGTTCTTTGAATTTGGTTTTTTTTTCTATCTAAATCCTCTTCTTCTTGACTTTGGACTTCTCCAGATTTGAAAGTTCTCTTACATTTCCACTTCTTTGTAATTTTCGGCTTTATCTTACCTCAGTGATTTGTCATCTAAAATTCTAATTTTGAGGCTTTACGATACCTTTCATTTTTTAAGTGTGCTAAATTGTTAGTTCTATGATAGAAGTAGAACCAATATTATTGTTTCAAGGTGAACACTAATGCACTCAATATGTTGAATAATATGCTTAAAGGATTCCATTAGGCTAAAGAGGCTATATTGTTTGCCTGAACTCAATACTTTTTCGGGGAGTGCCAAAGTTCACAAATTTGACTTTACTCTTGCCAGTAAGACATTTGTGTTTTATAGATACTTGCGAGCAGAATTTGCAAATTTTGATACTTTTTTTTTGCTTGATCAACTTTTATATGAGTGAATCTCCGTTTTACTTTTAATTGATCTTGATTCATTATTGCCTCCTGAAGGACCGGATACTTTGGATAGAATTGAAAGAATGATTTACTACATGGATGTAAGTTTGAATATTGTAGCTCTATATTTATTAATTTTCTCGAGGAAATTATAAATGACCTTTTGTTTTTACTTATTAGCTTTCTATAAACTATTTTAGCTTGAAATTTAGTTTTAAAAAAAACTTGAAAAGTAAGTATTTCGAGGACACAGATAATCTAATGTCTTTAAAGAGGTAAATATACTTCGTTATACACAAACGTTTTCAATTTAACTTATCCAAGGTAACAAATTTTTCACTTAGAACTTCTGAAAGTTAATAATCTCTACTTCTCAATATATATAGTATCAATTATTTTCAAAACTCTAAAGATTGTACATTTGAATGCGTGATCAAAATAGAGAAGTTTCACTATTAAAATTCAAACTATATTATATATACACAATGCATGTATATATGAATTGATTTAATTTAGTATCTTAATATTTACTTTTTCTAAGGAGGAACCTAAAAGAGTTCGACAGAAAACTTGATTGTTGAAATGAAATATGGTTATGAGAGGTTGTAATTACAAACAGGTCTCGTTGTATACATCATCATAGATTTTTATTTCACATTACATAGATTAAGGTAACCCATATTTGAGAATCTATGGACAGCAACATAGAATATTTATGACTCATGTTGTGATTTTCATAGTAAATGAAGTACTACCTTGCTTTCAAGATTTACTGGTGTACTTTCTTCGACAATAAAACCTTATTTCTTAACTGTTATATTTGAATGCACTGCTCCACTCCATATAGTTCTGGTGAGCCATAGTAAATCTTATATTTTGTATTATAGTGCTTCTCTTTCTTATTTAGTTTTTCCCCTATTATGTAAGTGCAATATGTGAATTTAGAATTGTAACGAAAGATTTTTCTTTCAATTCTTAAATGAAACTCCAATTTTATTTAACACATTTTAAAGAAGTTTACCAATTTGTTACTCATAGTGTGTTCTTAACTTGTTATCCAACTTAAAACAGAGTTCAATCTCACAGTATAATATGCTGGTTACTATCTCATTCGCCGCATCTACAATTTCAGGTAACTAATTCATTTTTTCAACTGATTAGAAAAATTGATTAGTTTTTTGTAGAACTTATTTTGAGCTTCATCTGATATTCAATAGGATGTGAGCACACAAGATTCAACAGCGCTTACGATACTCTAGATGTAAATGCGTATGCATAATTGTTGGGGAACACAATTGAGATACTTTATGCCCTACTACAACTCAACTTGATCATAATAAATTTCTCTGATTTACTTATGAGTACAACATATTGTAAAGACCTTGTGTTCGTGTTGGGCCCGGGCTACCTTTACTAGTATATTTAATAGGAAGAAAGTCTAGCCTATAATTAAGCCAAATAGCAGCACAAGAGAAAGACATGTGGCAGTTTAAGGCAAGAATTAGTTATTTAGTTAACTATCTTTTAATTTTTTTTACAGCATTTACTTAGAAAACATATTTTAGTAAGTTGTGATATTTTAATACTTACTTTTCTATACATTTTTAGGTTATTTTTATTTTATTCCGTTTTTTAACATTTAAAACATTTTTCCCTACTCATAATGATGGTTATTTAGTCAATCTAATTTGAGTTCCTAGAAACAAAAGAATTCATATAAAACAATTTACATAGATAATAAATATCTTTTTACCACATCTAGAACTCCATCTTCAAAACAATTTGGAAGATATCTATAAAAAAAAAAGTATATTGTAACTAACAGAGGCCTATTTTTATAAAATAATTTATATCCTTACTAACCAAATCTTATTTTTAGGTGTTATGACTTATGAGAATATATTTTTTCAATTTTCTTTGCTAATTAACTTATTTAAATGAGAAAAAATTGGATATCCAAAATAAATAGGATATAATCACGGTGAATTATTTTTCTATGTGCACTCTTAAAAAATACAATTTCAGAGTGTATGAAAGATAGAACTTCTATTAAATTTAACAATTTCCTACACTTGTATATAGTACTAGTGGTGAAGAGCCCATTAAGTGCACCAACCGAATATTTATTTAAAAGTTAATTTTTAATTGATGTTGATCAAATAATTTTAAATTTTAAATTTGAATAAAGCGTATATGTGTGTGCGTGCGTGCGTGTGATAAATTTTTTGAGGACATACATATCTTAATATACATACACACATAGAACATGAATAATGAGAAAATGACATAAATAGTCCCTTAACTATAGGAGTAGGTCTAAAATGGTCCCTTAACTATACACTTAACGAATTTAGTCCTTTAACTATTCAAAAATTTATCGGCTTTGGTCCCTTAATTATACACTTACCGGTTTTAGTCCCTTAACTATAAACTTACCAATTTTAGTCCTTTAAGTATTCAAAAACTTATCAGGTTTGGTCTTTGTCCATTTTTTAAAAATACAAATAGCTTAGGTTTATATTAACGAAATTCATGTCTCGAGAAATTAAATCATTTAGCAAGTTTCTGTTGTTTCTCTCCCTCCACTACTTTTTCTTCAAATTAACCTTATGCAAAGAACCTTAACAACGATTTAAAATAAAATTCACGAGGAAAGAAAATATAAGTCATAATTTTATTCAACAAAGGATAAAATAAAGCATATTATTGCTACTAATGACTTGAATATGCTAAACTTTATTATAAAAAGGAAAAAAGTATTACCCGTTAAATCTAAAGTTTTTACTCCAACGACTTCGTTGAACGAAATTTGTTTAATTTTTTAGAAATTGAAATTTATAAAATGGTATATTTACATTTTTTTTTAAATAGATCAATTTTATTTTTCTATTCATTTTATTTTACGTAAAGAAATTTGAGTAAATTAAATAAAATCTGCACTGATTAGCATATTCAAGTGCGAATTCAAGTCATTAACAACAATTATATGCTTAATTTTATAATCTATTGAATAAAATTATGACTTATATCTTATTTTCACATTAATTTTATTTTGAATCGTTGAGGTTATTGTTCTTTTCATAAGAGTAGTTTGAAGAAAAACTGGCGGGGATAGAGAAACAACTTAAAAAATGGGTTACAGATTTAATTCCACAAAAATTTTCGTTAATATAAACCTAAGCTATTTGTATTTAAAAATGGACAAAGACCAAACCTGATAAGTTTTTGAATACTTAAAGGACTAAAATCAGTAAGTTTATAGTTAAAGGACTAAAACTGGTAAGTGTATAGTTAAAGGACCAAAGCTGACAAGTTTTTGAATAGTTAAAGGACTAAATCTGTTAAGTGTATAGTTAAGGGACCATTTTAGACCTACTCCTATAGTTAAGAGACTATTTATGTCATTTTCTCCATGAATAATCCACATGAGAGCTATTGTGGACTCAATTAAGCAATACTAGAGTTATTGTTACACGAACAAAATGATTCAATTTAAAGAGAAAGTGTGAATAAAGTAATGAATTTTGATGGACTTGAACTTAGGATTGTAATAGTTGGACTAAAATTAACTGTTGGGCTCGAGAAAATTCTAAGGTTAAAGACTTAAGTTAATTAAAATTTCGCAAAATATTTATATTTTATTTAAGAATGATATATAAATAATTATAAAATTTATATATATATATATATTTCTCGGTTTGGTTATTTTTGCGGTTCTTTTTTACTAAAACAAAAACTAAACCAAATAGTATCGATTTGCAAAATTTATAACCTAATCTAACAAAACCAAACCAAATAGCAGTTTTTTAATCGGTTTGATTCGGATTACAGTTCAGTTTAGTTTTTTTACCATTACGATGAACAACCCTTGCCGTTTCTAGTAGAGTCATGCTTCTGAGTGTGTTGTGCACCACACTTATAATCATGAGGCTATGAAGCATATAGGAGAGGTTACTCTTTCTTCTCATTCCAAATTGTGCAAAAGGTTAAGTCTTAGGAGCTATGGGATTAAGTTCACGTTTGTTATATTTGTGCAGAGATGCATGTGACTCGAAGAACAAAAATCAGCCATATGTTAGATGAAGTTGCAGGTTAGAGAACGAATAGGGTGTGGCAAAATTGTCGTAACCAGGGATCAGATGGGTAAAAATGAGACCGCCCAAATTGTCGTAACCAGGCTGGGCTGGAATGCTCTTCTTACATATTTTATTGCGAGTAATGACCACTCCTCACATCCCATTAAAACTTGCCTAAAGGATCATGTTTTTTCAAAGCCCACAACCTACATTATTTATTCAAGCCACCAACCCTACAACTCTCTTCATTCTCCAGTGTGCAATATTTACTTCTAAAGGCTTGTTTTTTTTTGGATAAAATATTAGATGGCCGGTTCAGCATTTGGTAGCCCTCACATTGCTAAAATTGTTATAATTTTCTGTGAATGTTTGGTAGGGCTTTGGCCATTATTTCACTGAAGATTGAAAAAATGTGTAGACAGATATGAATCTTGCTAAAAAGTTTTGCAATATTGAAGATGATAATGGATACAAGAAAGGAAAATCAAACGACAACTTGATTCTTAATGAATGGTGCTGAAGAAGAAGATGACGATAGAGTATAGTACTGATGATGATGAGCAAAAGGAAGCCAAGAGAAGGGTGGACTTTCATGTCAATATTGTATATGTGAAGTTTATCAGATCATGACTGGAATAATGGAGTTGAGATTTTGCAAATGGTGATGTATGTTATGCTTGAAGGGTCAGATACTCAATATTGCGTTGTTACTGCTTCTACAGATACTAGACCCTCGGCTCCTCCTCCTATTATGATAGATCAGGATATAAGAAATGCGGTACATCTCTTGACTGAGTTGGTGACTACACAAAGAGCGCAAAGGGCGCGTGGTGGTGCTGAGAAGGCCGAGGAACCCGAGAGTTCTAGGATTCATGAGTTTCTTGCCTTGAACCCCGCAGAGTTTACAGGGATAGATCAAAGGGAAGACCCACAATATTTCATTGATTAGCTTTGCCGAATCTTTAGGGTTATGCATGCTACAGGGGTTTACACAGTAGAGTTTGCATCATTTAGACTTCGATACATAACTGTTCTATGGTACAAAGGATGGGAAAGATTCAGAGGAAGAAATTCACCTCCAGTTAGATGGACAGAATTCTCGGGTGCTTTCTTGGATAATTTCTTGCCACTTGAGATGCAAGAGTCTCGTGTTGACCAGTTCTTGGCTCTCCATAAAGGGGACATGACAGTTCGAGAGTATAGCCTGAAGTTTGATTCTTTGGCTAGGTATGCACCATCCTATGTAGGTACTGTACGAGCTAGGATTCATCGGTTTATAGCAAGGCTGAAACCTGATTATGCAGGAGCTTGCACCAAAGACATACAGGATAATATGGATCCTTCCCACATTCACTCTCTTGCACAAAATTTAGAAGAGCTACATTGACAGAAGCAGGATGTTAGAATAACTAAAAAAGAACAACGTAAAAGGTTAAGACCAACATAATTTTTAGAGGGATCTCAGGGTGGCACTAGACCAAGATATAAGGGGCGACCACCTAGGCCTCCACCGTTTCAGCTGCGGGATGATCAAGCTGATCTGTACAACTCTCTAGGACGGGGGGGAGAGTTTCAGAGAATCAGCATCTCAACAACAAAGGGATCAGGAGGGACATAACCTACCATATTGTGGATATTGTCATAGAATACACCATGGGAGATGTCGGGAGAGTCTGGTGTCCTATTTTTTATGTTGACAAGAGGGCCACAAGATGAGGGACTACCCAACTCAGAGGCAGAGTGGTATGGCACATCCCACTGGTTCAGTGGCAGGGTCATCATCACTGGTTAGTTCGATAGAGAAGGGATCACAGTCTTGTAGTGGTCAGGGTCGGGGCAGAGGTGGAGCAGTGATTTCAAGTGGGAGTCCGAATCGGATATTCACCTTGACAAGTCAGCAAAATCTAGAGCATTCATCTAGAGGCGTACCAGGTATTTATTTTTATTGTTTGTTTGGTCATGCCTACGCCTTGGTAGGTCCAGGGTTGTTTCGATTAAGTCAGCTAGTCTGTTGTGAAGAAGTTGGGTAGAGAGTACAAGTGTTTGTGGTTCAGGGATTTTAGCCTCACTTGTGCTTTATATTTCACATTCAAGGACGAATGATCTTAAGGGGTAAGGCTATAACACCCCGAGTGTTTAAGGTTGTCCTTCTTCTTGTATCGAATTTTTACTAGCCTTAGTTCAAGAATTTTACAGTAACATCAGACGTGATTCGATAGTGTTGAACTTACATATATAGTTTCATGGTTCTTAAATGTCTCAAATATTTATGGAAATAAATTTATGTATTAGTTACAATATATTTGCTTATGTGTTTTTTTCATATAAATTTTGCAATTTATTAGTATTTTAATAGAGATAGTAAGTCAAGTTATGTAAAAAATTAGTATTATATTAGATAGACCTTATTCAAAATAATTTCCCATTAATTGCAGTGTATGCAAAAGGTATATGTATTTTACCATGAATTTACGCAATACCCAAGTACATATACAATGGGATAAATATTAACTAATGACCCATATGTGACTTTGGGGAAAAAGTATCAGGTGAATTATCACAAATGAATTAATTAAAGTGGAAGTTATCCATTGCTTTTGTTGTTTTACATTTTAAATATAATTTGTGGGCCCACTGCTGGGTTTTTTTTTTTCCTCACTTTCTATACTAAAGGAGTTTTTAAATTATGGAAAGCTCAGATAATCTGTAGGTTGGATGGATAAGGAATTAAGATTACAAAGAAGACACCCTCCTGCTACATATATATATATTTGAGCTTGAATTGAAGGTATATTAAGGCTATTTTTTTCTTATTCTTTTTTTGGCATGATTCCATGGGATTTGTGATTCTCATAATCCAGCGTGGTATCGAAGAATCGAGCATACCATGCATATTTAAATAGTAGGAGGTCAAATGGAAGCCATGGAGATTATTTCAATTTCAGTTTCTGGTGGTATCTCTATTACCCTTTTACAGCTACTTATGATTCTACTTTCTGCCTTACATTCCAGTACGTTTTTATTTGTATTGACTTTCCATTGCCTGGGGGCGTTATTCTTTTGTTTCGTGCGAGCAGGTTAAAGCAGGGATTCTGATCGACCTGCCCGCTAGGATTTTGGTTCAGGTGTGAGTTGGTAAGCTCCATCTTATCCTAGGGATATCAGAGGACGTTTACTTTTGTTGTACAGTTTGGGTATACTCGGGGCCTTGTCCCTACAGTGCCTATGTCACTCGTAAACGCAATTGTGGACACAATATTCAGGGTTTTCTTTTGAAGTTTTTAGTCTCCAACCCATAGGCTTGGCATGTATATATATGTGTGTGTAAGTAGGTATGTCTTTAGTTGCAGCCTCATTGGCTAGCTAGTACATCTTTATTTTTGGGTTGTCTACCATTGTTTTTATGGTTTATTGTTATTCAGGTCATGACCTTCATTGTCCAGGCTTCACTTTTCAGAGGTGGTGATGACTGATCTTTTTGTCTCACAGTTTAGTTAGCTAGTATGTTCTAGTGGCTAACTCGATCGAATAGGGTATCAGGCGTCAGTTACGCCCCCTATTTTGGGGCGTGACAATTTCTTTTTCTTCTTTTTTTGGCATGTTTCCACGGGATTTGTGATATGCCCAATCCAGCGTGTTATCAAAGAATCGATAATAAATTTCTAAATTATTTGTAGTGTTGTTCTTGCTAAGAAGGAACTATATCTGGGTAATGTCTATTTCGTGTAAAGTATATAGTAGAGCGAGGTCTGTATATTGTTGCGATAATCGAATTATAATGATTGTCAGGCTGATCATGGGTAATGGTTATGAATTATGATTATGAGGTACGGTATAGTAATTGAAAAGAATTTAAACTTGAGATACTTGTTGTGTTTCAGTGTAGAGGTCTGTTAATGATGAATTCACAAAAGACTTCTTCTTGTTATTAAAATGGTACTCCCTCTGTCCCTAATCACTTGTCCACTTTTGAATTGACATACTTATTAAGAAAACAATAATTGATATAGTGAGTTTACCTTTTTACCTCTATTAATTATGAAGTGGATGAATTAAAAACTTAAGATTTTCAAGAAGTTATACATTTTTCAAAGTAATAAATTGAGGGTATAATAGGGAAAATTTCTTTGTCATTTCTTGATTTGTCCAAATGGACAAGTAATTAAGGACAACTAAAAAAGGAAAAGTTGACAAGTAATTAGGGACAGAGGAAATATTATTTAATTACTAGAAAAGTTTTATCAGTAGCTACTACAAATTCAAATTTATATATTGCATCGTTAAAATTAGAGAGAAAATAGTACTACAAGTCATGATAAAGTGTGCGTTTAAAAAAACTAATGCCATTAACACTTTGTTGACCTTGATAACATGAACAGATCCAATCAAACGGCATAATATCCTTTTGTATACATCTGGAGTTTCAGTTAGCCGTACATTACTCATGATATTTCCATTTCTTACACCACATGCATGAGATCGGAGCGTTTGCCAACACAACATGTATTGGATCGGGGTGTTCGTCTACATCACATATATTGGATGGGGGTTTTTGCCTACACCACATGTATTGGATGGTGGTGTTCGCCTACACCACATCGCATCACATTGTGTTTCATATTGGTATGTACTATGGTTTGAATTGTTGTGGTAATCTGAAAAAAAAACATTTGGGGCTTGATATGTTATTAACGTTATTAAAACGTAAAATGAGTCAGGGCAGGTAGGCAAGCTACTAGTTCCTAGCATCTTAGCATTCTTTATTTCAATTCAATTATGTTGTTTTTGTTCATGTGTTACCTTAAATATTCGATACATTATTTCATATTGATGCCCAGAGCCTGGGGCACTGCAATCATGCCTGCAGGTATTGGTCGACAAGTAGACCAGGATTTTTGCTAGTTGTTTGAAGTTCAACTTGGTTTGTAAGATCCACATCCTCCGGAGTTACCAGATTTTGGGATGCGTACATATACTATTGACGTGTACGTCGGGGCCTTGTCCCGATCCTTTGACTGCTATCCAACTCATAGAGGCTTGTGCATTGTTGTAACAAGTCGTGGGTTTTGTATGGCCTTAACGACCTAGCTATCAGATGTGTTTTTTTTAAGTTTTAGGCGTTGTCAGCCTTGTCTATATATTGTGTCTATTAAGAAACATGGTAAGAAACATACGAGTAGAAAATTAAGAAAAATAAGAAGAAAATTAAACGAGTGATATCCGGAATATAAACAACTTAATATCACAAAAACTGATAATGAAAAATTAAGTCAATTAATAGATAATATATCTAAAATAGAATATAAATATATTCAATATTTAAAAATAC
>JAJOOR010018406.1:0-27957 GCA_036250505.1 Solanum acaule | reverse complement strand
GTATGTCCTCATATGTCGAGGACAAGACTTTTCTATTCTAATTTTATGATAAGGTTCTTGTAATAGACTTAATAGACTTCTTTTGATTGTAAAGGGTCGTGTCCCTACTTATGTTTTGTGATTGTGTCTAAGATGGCCATGTGAGACTTAGACTTCCATTATGTGTTTTTAAAGTTGTTTTAATGAAGCTTGAATGTTTGGATGTAAATAAGTTTTTAATTCCGCATTATTATCATTATTGAATGCAATGAATGACTATGTGGCTTGTATAAGACCCCTTCGGGGTCGAATACGCCTTGTTACGACTTGGGGGTGCTCCCGGGTCGTGACAACCGAGTTGGGTTAGAGTCTCTTTTGATTCGAAAGTCCCATAGAACTACATAGCCAGCGTAGGATAGGATAGTATTGATTCTTCATGCAATTACTCACTGCCTCTGAGAAGGTCAAATAGATGGATCCATAGTCACGATATCATCCTATACCCCGGAAAAGTATAGAATGGCCCTGGCAATGTGAGGCGAAATGTTGTATCATTGCTAGGCTCATGGTAATGGTTGTCGATTAGAGAAACTCCCCACAAGTAAAGTATATTATTTTCATGTTGTTTTCATTGCATATTATACTATAAAGCGTAAATGGGTTTTCACTTCATATTCATATATTAATCCAGTTATGTTGTTTTAGTCCTTTAAGCCAGATTATTGCTTACTCTAATCTTTTCATGTACCAGTACATTCAATGTGCTGACGTCATTCAACCTGCATCATGATGCAGATACAGGTATTCAGGATCATCAACAAGCAAATCGTTTAGATCATTTTTCACTCGAAAACAACATTTGGTGAGGCATCCTTGCTTTCAGGGGACTCCATTTCATTTTAGTTAGTAGCTTTAAGGGGTGTCGTGGGTCTTCTCTTGACATCCATATCATATTGTTAGAGGCTTTGTAGATATATTGAGTGGATGTTTTCCATTGTTTTCTCAAGATGCTTTTTTTAACTCGTGGTTCATGTTTGGTATTTTGCGAGACAATATTTTTAAGACTTTCTTAAATGTCTAAGTGTTCACCTATTTAAGCTTCCACATATTCTTAAATGTCATGTAAGTCATACAGTCAGACCAAGGGTTCGCTTGGGGATCAGAAATAGTTCTCGAGTGTCAATCACGTCCAGGGTTTTGGCTTGGGGCATGACAAACTTGGTATCAGAACCTAGAGTTCAAGAGTCCTAGGGTGTCTATGAAACCGTGTCTGTAGAAACCTGGTTATCGGTGTGAAGTGTGCCACATCTATCATTAGGAGGCTACAACATCTAGGAAACAATTCACTCTCTTCTACTCCTTTTACGTGTGATAGAGTTCAACTCTATAAAAATTTATTTCCTATTCGTGCTTGCGCGTATCTTTCAGATCATGCCTCCATGAAGAGTTGTTCGAGGACATCCTGCTAGAAGGAATGTTAATCCTAAGGATCAAAAGGTTCCTAATGCACCAGAAATGCAACCGCCTCAGGGAGATGTAATCAATGTTGACTTCAGGAATGCAATTCAGATGTTGACTCAAGTGGTGACAGTACAGGTTGGTCTCCAATGAGTCGGACATGAAGATGGGAATGATGCATCCAGAGTCTGAGAATTTTTTAGAATGAGTCCCCCGGAGTTCACTGGGTAAAAACTCAATAAGGATCTAGAAAACTTTGTGGGCAACTTAAGAAGTTGTTTGAGGTCATGCATGTTTTTGATGATGAGTGTGTGGAGTTGGTTGCTTATCAGATCAAAGGCATTTCTAGAAAATGGTTTGATCAGTGGAAGAAGAATAGGGGCAAAGGGGCACCACTATTGACTTGGGTTGTGTTTGAAGATGCCTTCTTAGGGTGCTTCTTTCCCCTCGAGCTAAAGGAAGCGAAGGTAAGAGAATTTTTGAATCTGAAACAAGAATCCATGAGTGTGCAAAAGTACAGCCTCAAGTTCACTCAACTATCTCGCTATACTCCGGAGATGTTGGCCGATATGAAGAGCAAAATGAGCTTGTTCGTGTCTGGACTATCCCGCTTTTTGAGCAAGGAAGGTAAGGCGACTATGTTGATAGGAGACATGGACATAGCCAGGCTTATGATTCATGTGGTGCAGGTTGATGAAGACAAGTTGAAGGATAGGGAAGAGTTCTGTTGCAAGAGGGCTAAGACAGCAGGTCATGAATTCGGCCAGCAGAAGATTGGGAACATGAAACGATCATCTTTTCAGCAGAGGTCATCTGGACCTGCTCCATCATCGGCCAGTGCGCCTGCACCAAGGAACAAGAATGATTACAGGAATCAGAACTCACAGAATTTTAGAGTCTAAGGTTCTCAGTCGTAGGGCAGTGTAGCATAAGGGTTCCCTCGCAACCCACTCTATGGTAAGTGTGGTAAGCTCCATCCGGGAGAATTTCGTGTTGATACGGATATTTGCTACAGGTGTGGGAGGACGGGTCACTTTTCTAAGGAGTGCCCCAAGAATATGAAGGGTAATGGGGGCAATAAAGCCCAATCTTCTTCAGCAGCCCCAGTAGATAAAAATATCCAGAGAGGAGCTGATTCAGGAATAGGAGGAGTGCAAACTGTATGTATTCCATAGCTAGCGATAAGAATCGGGTTACCAAAATAAACAAGAAAATAATGCAGAAGCGAAATTATAAAGATTAAAGACAAAAATTGAAAGATATGTGAAATTCAAGAATAAAATCCCAATTTCAAGATAAAGTACTAAGAACCCTAATTGATCTTAGTATTTAAAATTAGTGGATTAAGACTAATTATGATACTAATAGAGTCAATTCAAAAACTTAGATCAAAAGTGATCTAGACCCCTATTGCAAAGAAATTGGAGACAACAATTAGTTTACCTTCTTTAATTTACGAATAGAAACCAAAGATATCAAATTAAGAATTAATCTTACCTCTTAAAGAATTGTTCTTATAAGGTTGTAAGATAAATCCATAGTCACCACATACAAAGGTGTAAAGAAGAGAAACCTCTCAAATAATATTAATCATGTATGTCTTCAAAATAATAAAATCAACCCCTATATATAGGGAAAACCTATTCCAAATAGAATAGGCTTTACATCCTACTTTTATGGAAACTTTAAACTAGGAAAACTTTAAACTAGGTAACTTTTAAACTATGAAACTTTAAACTAGGAAAACAGGAAAAGTATAAACTAGGAAAATTTTAAAATAAAGGTTTTTAAACTAGGAAACTTTGACTAAACTTTGACTTTAACCATTCAGCTTTTTGGGCTCATTTGTTGGGCTTTGTGTGGCCCATTCTTCTTCCATTTGGGCTTGAATTTGGACATTTCTTTCGTGATAAACATATTATTGATTTTTTTATTGAACCCATCAACTTTAGTACAAGTAGGCTGACGCTGATGCTATCATTCCCCTCTTCTTGAAAACAATTCGTCCTCGAATTTAAATCTCTCAAAATCAAGAAGATGTGCATTAGCAAACAACATCCATTACTCGAGAGCAACAATGGTAGGAACAAAACAAGATAGTGACCATGTGTCCACTTAACCCAATTAATCTTGGCACGTATAAACACACCCTTATAAAGCATGTGAACATCATCATCCCAATAGTAAATTCTCCTACTTATATAAACACAACAAACTCCTTGTCTAGATGTCATTGCGAATGATACATGCAACTTCAATTTAGTTCTATCAATAGAGTACTCCAATGGGCATGACAAAGACAATATAAAATTCCTATCAAATTGAACACTTTTATGATATAGCCAAGCATCTTCATTTATACCTCCCAAAGATTTTTCCACATAAATACTATTCACCCATTCTTCTATATACATTGTATTCAAATAAGCATTGAAGTGCTCAAAATCATGTACATCATCATCACTAGTAGCAAACACCCTTTTCAACTCACAATAACCAACACTTGAAGAGTTATGACTCATTACATATAAAGAATCATATTCCAACAAGTTATCACACAAAAACACTTGAACAAGAGAGGAATAATCATCAAACTCATTCGCAAGCTTCCTTCCACAAACATCATGCCTCATTTTAACAAGTGAGAATCCACAATCAACTATGTCATGCTCAATTTTGAAAGAGCTCAAATTACTCTTATTGAACTTGGTGATTGAAGTTAACGACTTACTATATAGCAAAATAACATCATCCTCAAAATCAATGAAGTCACCAACATAAGAATTAAGAGTGTAGTTCATTACCTCCAAGAAAACTTTAGGTGTTTTAGGAATACCAAGAATGTGAATAAACCAATTATGCATACCATACTTGGTCTTATGTAGCAAAGGAATAGCATCACCTCTTTTTTCCTTTCTCATTAGTGTTAGAACCACAATTGCCTTGTTGAACTTCTTGATATGAGCCTTATCTTGGACAGATCCAAAATAATTATTTTTACCTTTATCATTTTCATCAACATACACTTTCTCAATAGGACTTGTAGTATCAACCACTTTAGGATTAAGTTCATTCAATGACTTTGGTTTTTCAATGCTTACTTTCCCATGAGTATGTACAAGAGAGTCAAAACAACTAGAAGAAGAAGTAGGAATGCTAGAGTTAGAATAAGAGATAATCTCACTCAAACTCTCTTGTTTTTCTCTCTCGACCTCACTATCATCCTTTTCTTTTTTTCTCTCATGGTCATCTTTGTTTTCTTTTCTCTCATTCTCATTTTTTTCTCACTTGACATCCCATTCTCTTCACACAACACAATTTCTCTTTTTTCCTCTCTTAGAATGTCAGCATGCACTCCATTTCTCCTCTCACTTTTTTCTTTCTCAAATTTCTTCATTGCATTTTTCACACGATTCTGATCTTCATAAACTTGGGCTGGAGTTAAAGGTGCAAGTGTGAATTTTCTTTTGTTTAGCTCAAGAGAAACTCTATTCTTTCTCCTATCATGAATTGCATTCCTATTAAATTGTCATGGCCGCCCAAGCATGATGTGACAATCTTGCATTGGAATGACATCACAAAGAACATTATCGGAATATCTCCCAATAGAGAAAGAAATCATGCATTGCTTAGTCACCTTAAGCTCACCAAAATCATTCAATCATTGTCGCTTATAAGGAGTAGTGTGTTTAATGCATGTAAGTTTCAACTTTTTCACAACGTATGAACTTACCACATTTGTACCACTTTCACTATCAATAATCATAGAGCAAATATTACCATTTATCCAACAGCTTGTATGGAAAATAGTTTCTCTCCTTAAATTAGCTATAGTGACATTCTTCTCCTTCAATCGTTTGATCAACACAATTAATGTCGTTTTGAGTTCTAACTTCAATTTCCCTACCTGTTTTACACATCTCAAGAAAATATCCACGAAACAAATATCTCTCAATTTGACTTTTTTTTCACTCTATTGAACTCACTCTCTCTTGCCTTTTCCCATTCAAATTACTACCTTTGGATGGATCCTTCATAATTTATATACAAACATTATTAGTCACAACCTTTTAGAAGTAAGATATAGAAAGAAAGGTATTTATCAATACCCAGATAAATTGGGATTGATGAGACAAGAAAAAAGACCACTTTGGATTACAATTTTTTTTTCAAATTTTCCCTCATATTGATTTTCCTCTTTGAGGTTGAAAATCATGAATCAAAACAAATCCGGAGTCTATTAAAAATACCTTAATTCTCAAGCAATACCTTTTTTTTACTTTTATGTTTGCTATGTAGCGTAACTTAAGCAACTACAACATAGACAATTTTTTTTCTTTTTGTTTTGAAACTCCCAAGATTATCAAGAACGGAACCTTGAAAGAACCACTCTGATACCACTTGATAAGAATCGGGTTACCAGAATAAACAAGAAAATAATGCGGAAGTGAAACTATAAAGATTAAAGACAAAAATTGAAAGATATGTGAAATTCAAGAATAAAATCCCAATTTCAAGATAAAGTGCTAAGAACCCTAATTGATCTTAGTATTTAAAATTAGCGGATTAAGACTAATTATGATACTAATAGAGTCAATTCAAAAACTTAGATCAAAAGTGATCTAGACCCCTATTGCAAAGAAATTGGAGACAACAATTAGTTTACCTTCTTTAATTTACGAATAGAAACCAAAGATATCAAATTAAGAATTAATCTTACCTCTTAAAGAATCATTCTTATAAGGTTGTAAGATAAATCCATAGTCACCACACACAAAGGTGTAAAGAAGAGAAACCTCTCAAATAATATTAATCATGTATGTCTTCAAAATAATAAAATCAACCCCTATATATAGGGAAACCTATCCCAAATAGATTAGGCTTTAAATCCTACTTTTATGGAAACTTTAAACTAGGAAAACTTTAAACTAGGTAACTTTTAAACTATGAAACTTTAAACTAGGAAAACTTTAAAATAAAGGTTTTTAAACTAGGAAACTTTGACTTTCACCATTCAGTTTTTTGGGCTCCTTTGTTGGGCTTTGTTTGGCCCAATCTTCTTCCATTTGGGCTTGAATTTGGACATCTCTTTCGTGCTAAACATATTCTAGATTTTTTTATTGAAGTCCATCAACTTTAGTATAAGTAGGCTGACGTGGATGCTATCAGCTAGTCTCCAGGATCAGGAGAACTCACCAGATGTTGTCACGGGTATGCTTAAAATCTTTACTTATGATGTTTATGCCTTGCTTAATCCTAGTGTAGCCATGAAGTTCGAGTTTGTCGTTTGTAACTCCTTATGTAGCCATGAAGTTCGACATTTCCCCCGAACATCTTCTTGAACCTTTTAGTGTTTCCACACAGGTTGGTGATTCTATTCTAGCGAAAAGAGTCTATCATGATCATACCATCTTTGTCAATCACAAGAACACCATGGTTGATTTAGGTGAGCTAGATATGGTGGATTTTGATGTCATTCTAGCTATGGACTGGCTTCATGCTTGTTATGCCTCAATGATTGTAGAACTCGAGTAGTCAAGGTCTAGTTTCCTAATGAACCAGTTATAGAGTGAAGTAGTTCAGTAGTGCCTAAGGGTTGATTTATTTCATACCTTAAGGCCAGAAAGTTAGTTTCCGAGGGGTGAATCTATCACTTAGTCTGAGTTAATGACTTTAGTGTTGAGACACCGTCTTTTTAGTCAGTTCTAGTTGTGAGTGAGTTTCCAGAGGTCTTTCAAGATGATCTTCCAGGAGTCCCTCCTGAGAGAGAAATTGTCTTCGGTATAAATATCCTTCCTGATACTCAACCTATCTCTATTCCGCCATATAGAATGGCCAGCTGAGTTAAAAGAGCTAGAAGAACAGTTGAAAGATCTCCTTGATAAAGGTTTATTCGACCTAGTGTCTCACCTTGGGGCACTCTGGTCTTATTTGTGAGGAAGAAAGATGGTTCTCTCAGAATGTGTATTTATTACCGCCAATTGAACAAGGTCACTATCAAGAATAAGTATCCAGTTCTGAGGATTGATGATCTTTTTTATCAACTTCAGGGTGCCACTTGTTTTTCTAAGATAGACCTCAGATCTGGCTATCATCAGTTAAGAGAAAGAGAAAGTGACATCCCTTAGACAGCATTCATGACTCATTATGAGTTTCTTGTTATGTCTTTTGGCTTGACTAATACTCCTGCAATGTTCATGGACCTCATGAATAGAGTGTTTAAGCCTTATCTTGACATGTTTTTTTATCATTTTTATTGATGGCATTCTGATTTATTTAAGGAATGAGGAGGATCATGTTAGTCATCTCAGAATAGTTCTCCAAACTCTCAAGGATAGAGAGTTGTATGCTAAATTCTCCAAGTGTGCATTTTGGCTTGAGTCTGTGGCATTCTTAGGCCACATTGTTTCTGGTGAAGGGATTCGAGTTTACACTCAAAAGATTGGAGTAGTGCAGAACTGGCCCAGACCCACATCTTCAACTGATATAAGGAGTTTCTTGGGATTGGCTGGTTATTATAGAAGGTTTGTCGAGGAGTTCGCATCTATTTCCTCCCGTTGACAAATTTGACTCAGAAGACAGTGAAGTTTCAATGGTCTGAGGCTTGTGAGGAAAGCTTTTTAGGAATTGAAAACTCGATTGACTACTGCCCCAATGTTGACCCTACCGGAGGGTACGCAAGGTTTTGTTGTGTATTGTGATGCCCCGAGTTGGATTTGGTTGTGTATTGATGCAAAATGGCAAAGTTATAGCTTATGCCTCCAGACAACTTAAGATTCATAAGAAGAATTACCCAACTCATGATCTCGACTAGGTTGCTGCAGTATTTGCTTTGAAAATATGGTGTCATTATCTCTATGGTGTTCATGTTGATGTGTTCACCGATCACAAGAGTCTCCAGTATGTTTTTAGTCAGAAATAGCTTAACCTCAGACAGAGGAGGTGGTTAGAGTTACTCAAGGATTATGACATGAGTATTCTCTATCATCCAGGTAAGGTTAATGTTGTTGTTGATGCTTTGAGCAGGTTGTGCAAGGGTACTAATGCCTATGTTGAGGAAGGCAAGAAAGAATTGGCCAAAGACGTGCACAAACTTGCACGATTGGGAGTCCGGTTGTTGAATTCCAATAAAGTGGTGATGAATGGGGTTGAATCATCACCAGTGTCTAAAGTGAAGGAGAAACAAGACCAAGACCCTGTTTTACTTGAATTAAAGGCAAATGTTTATAAGCAAAAGGTGATGAATTTTGAACAAGGGGAGATGGTGTATTGAGATATCAAGGTAGATTGTGTGTACCTTGGGTGGATGAACTCCAAAAGAGGATCATTAAAGAAGCTCATAGCTCTAGATATTCAATCCATCCTAGTTCCACAAAGATGTATTGTCACTTGAGGGAAGTCTATTGGTGGAGTAGTATGAAAAGGTATATTGCAGAGTTCGTTGCTAAGTGTCCGAATTGTCAACAAGTCAAAGTAGAGCACTAAAGATCAGGTGGTATGGCTCAGAATATAGAGATTCCAAAATGGAAGTGGGAGATAATCAATATGGATTTCATTACTGGTTTGTCGCGGTCTCACAGGCAACATGATTCAGTTTGGGTGATTATAGATCGGATGACAAAATTAGTCCATTTCTTGCCAATAAAGACTACCTATTCAATAGAAGATTATGCCAGATTATATATTCAAGAGATAGTCAAACTTTATAGGGTTCCTGTGTCGATCATTTCAGATAGAGCTGCACAATTCACCGCACAATTTTTGAAGTATTTCCAGAAGGGTTTGGTTTCGAAGGTAAACTTGAGTACTACTTTCCATCCTCAAACTGATGGTCAAGTAGAGCGCATGATTCGTACTTTAGAGGATATGTTGAGGGCTTGTGTGATCGATTTCAAAGGTAATTGGGATGATCACTTGCCTCTCATAGAGTTTGCTTACAATAATAGCTATCACTCTAGCATCCAGATGGCTCTCTATAAGGCTCTTTATTAGTGAAGATGTAGATCTCCACTGGATGGTTTGAGCTTGGTGAAGCTGGGTTGATAGGACCAGAATTGGTTCATCAAGCTATGGAAAAATGAGGATCATTTAAGAAAGGTAGAAAACAATGCAAAGTCATCAGAAATTATATACGGATGTTAGGAGAAGGGATTTGGAGTTTGAGGTGAATGATTGGGTTTTCTTAAAGGTCTCACCCATGAAGGGTGTTATGAGATTTGGTAAGAAGGGGAAGCTCAATCCCCGGTATATTGGTCTTTACAGGATATCCAAGAGAATTGGCAATGTAGCTTATGAGTTGGAGATACTGCCAGATTTAGCAGCAGTCCATTCGGTATTCCACATTTATAGGCGATCCTTCACTTATTATACCTACTGAGAATATTGTTATTAAGTACAACCTATCTTATAAAGATATACCCGTTCAGAGTTTTGATCGTCAGGTTCGCAAGTTGAGAACCAAGGAGGTGGCATCAGTCAAAGTCTTATGGAGGAATCAATTTATTGAGGAAGCTACTTGGGAAGCCGAGGAGGACATGAAGCGAAATACCCCCATCTCTTTGCTTTCGGAGAAGTTTCAAACCAAGGTACTAACTCTTTTCTTCGTACTCTTTAAGTGAGTATATTGAGTATATGTGAATTCAATGTTGGGTGTATAAGTCGAATGTTAGATGTTTTCCACCCTATTTCTACTTAAAGTAATCTCATTCAAGGACGAATGTTCCCAATGGGGATATATTGTATACCTCGATCTTAGAAAGAACAAAATTAGAGTCGTGCAAGTTAACCTTCAAATTCTGAGTTTTTTGGTCAACTTTAAACGACCATAACTTTTAGAACATAATGAGTTAGGTAGCCCATGAAGTATCAAATCGAGGTCTTCAAGTCCTCTTTCCAACGCCACCGAGTTTGCAAAAATCTGAGTTCGAATGAAGGAGCTATGCCCATTTGAATGCAACCTCTCTAGCTAGAGCATTTTCATCCATTTTAAGGAGGGGTATTTTGGTCTTTTCCCTACCCCACTAGCCTAACACATTTTGGCTCACCCAGATAAGGGTCTAAGTTGATTGAAATCATTTTTCATTCTCTCAAAAATGTTTAAGCAAGTTTGGGAAAAGTTCAAGAGGATAAAGGAGCATGTTTCAAGAATTATTAAAGGTTTTGGGGAAATCACCAAGAACTTGGTTCTTTCGAGGTACATGAGGTTTCTCATAGTGATGGATTTGTTCATCCTCACATTAATCATGTATTTCATTCATTAAATTGTCCATGAAATTGTTATGTAAAGATTCAGGAAGGTTCTTGAAGCCTTAACCTCATTCTTTAACTATAGAGGTTTCTCTTGAGTTCTTGAGGTGAGGGTTTTGCGAATGAGTGTTATTCTTGATTATTTATGTGTGGGTCTCATTGAAAACGTTCTGGGTTTATAAAAATTCATGAATTTGGACCATAGAATCGCTTTTGGTATGAATTGAATCGAGTTAGGAGAGGAAACAAAGATCGGGCAAAAATATGCGACAAGTCCGCGTTGCGGAGGCGTTTAAAACTTTATCCTCCAGGTAATTACCCCCCTCTCCGCGACATGGAGAGGATACGGAGTCCTTTGTCTCAAAAATATTTTCACAACCAAAATTTTAATTCCCTTTCCGCGTCGCGCCAATGGTCTTCAAAACGTGTCTCCGTTATCTTCTTATTACTATCTAAGTCATCATTAATCATTGAGAGATCCTTTACCCTAATCATAGCATTTAAATTCACATTTCTTTCAATTCAAAGTATAGTTAAGAGGAAAGTTCAAAGGTCACATTTCATAAATGCTTAAGAGTTTCAAATATCATATATATATAGTTATGTACCTAGGTTGATTATTGGACTTGAAGGATAAGTTCACAAGTGCATGCCTTCAAGAATGTAATCACATCTCATGTTTTGAAAAGTATTTCAATCAAGTTATAAGTCAATTCCTTGAAATAGGTGAATTGAGCATAGAGTTATATCAATTTTTTTGGGAGTAGTATCAAGCACCGAGTTGGGTTAGAGTCTCTTATGATTAGGAAGTCTCATAGAACTACGTAGCCAACGTAGGATATGATAGCATTGATTCTTCATGTGATTCCTCACTGCCTCTGAGAAGGCCAAATAGATGGATCCATAGTTACGATATCATCCTACACCCTAGAAAAGTATAGGATGGCAACGTGAGGCAAAACTTTGTATCATTGCTAGGCTCATGATAATGGTTGTCAGTTAGAGAAACTCCCCACAAGTAAAGTATATCATTTTCATGTTGCTTTCATCATTGCATATTATATTGTAAAGCTTAAATGGTTTTTCACTTCATATTCATGTATTAATCCAATTATATTGTTTCAATCCTTCAAGGCAGATTATTGTTTACTCTAACCTTTTCACGTACAAGTACATTCAATGTGCTAACGTCATTCGACCTGCATCCTTTTATGATGCAGATATAGGTATTTAGGATCATCAACAGGCAAATCGTTGAGATCATTATCCACTAACAGACAACATTTGATGAGGCCT
Organism: Solanum acaule; assembly: GCA_036250505.1. Taxonomy (NCBI): domain Eukaryota; kingdom Viridiplantae; phylum Streptophyta; class Magnoliopsida; order Solanales; family Solanaceae; genus Solanum; species Solanum acaule. The sequence continues at coordinate 15,978 of JAJOOR010018406.1, read as the reverse complement.
CCTTGCTTTCAGGGGACTCTATTTTATTTTAGTTAGTAGCTTTAGGGGGTGTCGTGTGTCTTGTCTCAACATCCATCTCACATTGTTAAAGGCTTCGTAGACAGATTGAGTAGATGTTTTCCATTGTTTTCTCAAGATGTTTTGTTTAACTCATGGTTCATGCTAGGTATTTTGTAAGACAATATTGTTAAGACTTTCTTAAATGTCTAAGTATTCACCTATTTAAGCTTTTGAATATTGTTAAATGTCATGTATGTCATATAGCCAGGCCAAGGGTTCGCTTGGGGATCAGAAATGATTCTCGAGTGCCAATCACGTTCAGAGTGTAGACTCGGGCATGACATGTTTGGAGAAAGAAAATATTTTGGTGTGTTGTTAGGTTTGTTGTGTGTTGTGTATTGTAAGGGTGGGAATGGAGAATGTAGTTGAGTATAGTATATTGTTGATGGATTTTCTTCCTTTTTTGTTCTTGTACGTGTATATATATTGCTACTGTAGTATGTGTGTTGGTTATTTTCTTTTCTTCTCCCCTTTTAATGCGTGCAGATGGGATGGGGAATGAAGGATTTTATTTTTTTTGCTTTTTTCTTTTGTTGTATCGGAGAGTTGGGTCGTGCATATGGATGTTTTTGTATAGTAGTAGTATATGAGTCTGATTAATGGCGGGTATATAGGTGAGAAACATGTGGGAGTGGGAGTGTGGGGTAGATTAGAGGGATGAGAGGTTTAAGGAGTGGGGAATGTGTATATATATAAACATTATAATAATAATAAAAATATTAGCTAATTATTTTGAACTAATAAAAGATACAAGAAAAGTTAAATAGCTAATCTAAAAATAAAACTAAGAAACACTAGCTTATTTATTAAATCTATTTTTTGTTAAAAAAACATATATTTTCCGTAAATTTTCTTTTTTCTTATAAAATAAAACTTAGCCTAAATATGTGACTTATTTTTTGTAGTTTTTAAATATTTTAAATAAACTTACTAAAATAAGGTAACCATCAAAATATTTAATACAAATATAAAAGAAATATTTAAGCACTAAAATTTGTGTAAAACATCAAGTTCGGAAAAAATTATGTGTCTACAAATATCTTTATTATCTTAAAAAGTATAAGAATAATATTTGAAATTCTTTATATCTATTATTAAAAATGGTCAAAAGATTTATTATATTACTACCTTATAAATTACTTTAACCTTATTAATACTCCCTCTTCCCTAATTAGTTGTCCATTTATTTATTGGCACACCTATTAAGAAAACAATGATTGATATAGTGAGTTTACCATTTTACCCCTATTAATTACTCTCTTTGTCCAACAATAGTTGTCCACTGTTGACTTGGCACACCTCTTAAGAAACTATAAATAGAAGGGTAATTTTACTATATCACCATTGAATATAATAGATACAACGTCTTGAAAAGTGTAATAGGGAAATGACTATAGTTAATGATAAGGGTAACTTAGGAACGAAGTGTAAAATTATCCATTGATTTCATAAAGTGGACAAGTATGGTTGGACATCCCAAAATAATATTGTGGACAACTGTTGTTGGACGGAGGGGAGTATGAAGTGGATGAATTAAAAATTTAAAACTTTCAAGAAGTTCTACATTTTCCATAATTAATTAATTGAGGGTATAATAGGTAAAAAAAAATTAAAATTAATTAATTGAGGGTATAATAGGTAAAAAAAATTAGTTTTTCTTGATTTGTCAAAATTTACAAGTAAAAAAGGAAAATTGGTCAAGTAATTAGGGACAGATGAAGTACTATACTCCCTCCGTTCACTTTTACTTGTCACTTTCGATATATCAAGAAAAGATAGTTTGGTAAAATACATATATCATTAATTATTTTCTTAATGGGTGTATCAAGTCAAAATGTGACAAGTAAAAGTGAACGGAGGAAGTATTAAGTTTTTTTAATAGGCGTAGCCAACGGTTATACTCCCTCCATTCACTTTTACTTGTCACTTATTCCTTAAATAGATTTTCATTTTTATTTGTCACTTTTAACATATCAAGAAAAGACAATAATTTTTTTCAATGTTTTACCCTCAACATCAAATACTTATTTTCCAAATCATTTTTTCAAGACATCATTTAATAAGAGATAGTTTAGTAAAATAAATATATCATTAATTAATTTACTAATGGGTGTGACAAGTAAAAGTGAATGGAGGGAGTATGTTTTTATGGTGGCAATGTGTAAATGTCGTCATGGTATTAGTGAAGTCTATTGATTTGGCAGTTATATGCACAAATTCAAAGGAATATTTGGTAGTAATTCTACCGCCTTAATGACTTTTATTCTAAATATTTATTGTGAATTATATGCACGACTGATGGTATTACCTATATATAATAGGGAAAATTGTACATAATGGCAAACTATTAATTTAAATTAAATGGTATAACCACACTTTGATTTAATTGTGCCCTGTAGCAAATTGTTTGTCAGTCGCCTCTCTCCCTCAAACTCTCGCTCGCCACTCTCCCTCTCTCGCTCGCTCTCTCTGTCGCTCGCCTCTCTCGTTTTATATAAAACATAAATGTATAAATTGTGTTTCTGTTTGTATAAAGCGAGAGAAAATTGTATATATACATATATTTTCGTTCCCCTCTCCCAGATCTCGCTCACCACTCTCCCAAATCTCGCTCGCCACCCTCGCCTCTCTCGCTTATACAAACAGAAACGAAATGTATAAATTGTGCTTCTGTTTGTATAAAGCGAGAGAAAATTGTATATACATATGCAAATATATATATCTTCGTCCTATACACTTATAATTATACAATACAAATATTTCCTTGCCCAGTTTTCTTTTGTCTTTCTCTCTTTCTCGTTTTATACATATACAGATAATACATTTCTGTTTGTATACAACTGCTTTCTTTTGTATATGTATAGCGAATTATACAATTGTCTTCTTTGTATATGTATAGCGAATTATACAACTGTTTCTTTTGTATATGTATAGCGAATTATACAACTGTTTCTTTTGTATATGTATAGCGAATTATACATATATATGTTTGCTATGGAGCGCAATTATGCAAACTTTGCTATAGCATACAAATATGAATTTTGTGTTTGCTATAAGTGAAAGTTGCTCATAATAATATCTATATATACTCCCTCCGTTCAATAATAGTTGTCCATTATATTAAAAATAGTTGTCCAATAATATTTGTCCAGTTTAAAAAATCAAGAGATAATTTACTTTTTGTGTCTATTTTACCCTTGCTATAAAGTACTATTTATATCGAACACATTTCTCAAAATATTAAATTTAATAAAGTCAAAGGATAAAATAGTAATATTACCCCTATTATTTATTATTTCTTAAGGGATGTGTCAAGTTAATTGTGGACAACTATTGTTGGACAGAGGTAATAGTACTTTTTGTGTGTTAAAAGGAAAATGAGTGGAAAAGAATTTTTCTTCTTTAGTTTATTTGTTGGGTTTTCTTTAAGTAAAATATTTTCTTTCTTAGTTTCTGGTTCCTAGTTTAATACTATAAGAGCTTGTTGAATCTTGAGGGATACATCTTAACCGGTGAAATATCCTTAAGGACAGTACCATAGGCACACCGGCCTCAAACTACGAGATTTTCGTGATTTCTAATATTTTCCCAATCTTAAGGATATTTTTTGTTATCATGATTCACGAAAATGATGCATCTTTTATTGTTACTCATAATACCACCATTGCTGCTTAAACATCTCACGTTGTTGTCCCTATTGTGTCTTCGCACAACTTTACCAAATACTTCCCCGATTTTCAAAAGTGAAAGTTTTTGGTGGACATAATTCTAAGAGATGGTATGAACGGATTTTCTCTTCTCTTGACATGTATGGAATGACGCTTGCGCTAGTAAACTCAAAATCGGATGAATTTGCTTCTGAGAAACTAAATCAGTGGAGTTATGCAAATAAGGTATGTAAGCATACAATATTAAGTTCTCTTTCTAATGAATTGTTCGATGTGTATTGTTCTAATAAGGAAGCAAAGGAGATTTGAAAATTGTTGCTTGCTAAATACACTGTTGAAGGTGCTACCAAACAAAAGTTTGTTATTGATCATTTTTACAAATGGGAGATGACCAAGGAGAAAGTTGTAAAGGCATAAATCAACGAGTTTCACAAGCTAGTTGAAGATCTTAAGTTGGAAAAAATAATGTATAGAAGCAGTTCGTGGCAGGTATGTTGATTGAAAAACTTCCACAATATTGAAATGACTACAAACAAAATTTGAAGCACAAACAAAAGCTATTATCTCTTGAATATTTGGTGAAACACATCATCATTGAAGATACCAACATAAAGCTATCAGTTTCTGTCAAAGTAAAAGAAATCTCTACAAAAGTCAATCTTGTGAACACAATAAGTCTCGCAATAAAGATAATAGGTATGAAAAAGAACTTGATTACAAACTCAGGTCAACAATAAAACTTTCAAGAAAAATGGTAATTTTTTTGTGTGTGGCAAAGTAGGCCATTATGCAGCTTAATGCAGAAACAAAGTTGGGAAAAAAGACAATCCTGCTAAGCCAAGAGTAAATTTGGCTGAAGCAGATGATATCATTATGACGGTCATTTCCCAAGCGAACCTTGCATTCAATGTGAGTGAATGTGTGATAGATTCAGATGCTGCTAGGCATATTTGTGTCAATAAAACAGATTTTGTGTCTTACACCCAAGTCAATGAAGGAGAAGAAGTTGTGTATCTTAGTGATTCTACAATCACTCAATTCCTTGGAAAAGGGAAAGTTCTTCTCAAACTCACATCTGAAAAACGTTGGTATTGACTAAAGTGCTGCATGTTCCTAGCATCCGAACCAATCTGATTTCAGTAGGATTATAAGGAAAGGTGGGGGTGAAAGTTGCATTTGAATATGGTAAGGTAGTGATAACCAATAATAATGTGTTTGTGGGTATAGGATATTGTAATCATGACCTATTTGTTCTCAATGTTTCTCAAGTCATGAATGAAGATGCTAGTATTTAATTATTTACTTTGACATGCTAAATTGAAACCATTTGAATAAATAAGTAAGTAAGTTTTGTGTTTAGATGTTTGGGTAATAAAATTTCTCTTCTATGTTAATGTTTCTTGATCTTCAAATGTCAATGTTTGAATGTGTTTACGTACTTACTGTGTAGTTGAAACTTTTAGTAAAGCAAAAGAAAAAAGACACCAACTGTTGAGGTTTTTTAATTAAGACTTTTTTATGTTCTTCTTAAATAATGAAGTCACTTATCAATTGAGTGTTATTGTTTTCTTTTTTAGTAAGATTTTAGATGAAAAAAACAAATCAGAAAGTATGTTGTTCGTTTGGTGATGCACTTCGATTCTATAATTTAGTTTTTTCTTGCAATCACTAGAGTAAATATCTACATTTTTTGAGTGATATATAATGTTTGAGTGAAGTTATTTTTTTAGCTTATCATTTATATGATGGAATGCTTATGTGAAAAATTGGGTGAACTTGTTATATAGAAATATTATTTTCTAAGTTGAACTTTTGAAAATATGGGGGTAAAGTACCTTGTGTGGTTTTGTTATCCAAATTCAATGTGTGTTTATTTATTGTGTTGATGATTTAAAAATCAACTAAATATAATGGAATTGGTTGATAATAATGTTAAGTGGTTAAGTAAATTCTTAACGAGTATTTATGTTGATATAAAATCAACGAACCTCCATATGATGATTACATGAGTTTGAGACAAATAGTAATAAAACACTAATTATTTCCATAAATCGTGTGAAGTCATAAGTGAATTTGGCTAATTCTCTAACTAGAATTTTGGGGGAAAATTAATAAATGAAGCTTCAACGAGAATGAGACTATTGTCAAGTTGTGTATCATACATGATGGTAACCCAACTTATGTGATTGGAGATACCATGAATTAGGTTCATATGGGTAGTAACAAGTCATTGTTTGATCTTGTGCACTATAAATTTTTGTCCCATCTGTGATCTATTATGGTGTGCATATAGTGCAAATCTGCAAGGAAAGTGAGGTTGAGTTGTGAACTCTTAGGGGTCGTTTGGTAGAGTGTATAAAAATAATATCCAATAGAGTGTATTAGTCATGCAAGCATTAGTAATGCATGTATTTGTTATACTTGTATTAGTTATGCATAGATTATTTTTTATGCATTGTTTGGTTTTATGTATTAAAAATAGTATGCATTGTATAAAAATATTTATTTACAAAAGTATCCTTCACAATTATGGTGGAAAAGATGTAAAAGTACTTTTAAGGGGTAATTGAGTCTTTAACCATACTAATGCATGCATTAAATCCTTTGCATTACTAATACCATGGATTTCTAGGTATTAGTAATACACTCCTAAATACACAATAGAGTGTATAATTAATGCAAGCATTAGTTATACATACCATGAAAAAATGCACCAAACAAGGGATTAGTAATACATATAATTAATGCATGCATTATTTTTGCTAATATACTCTATCAAACGACCCCTTCCATAACCATATCCTTTTATAGGTGGTGTATTTCTAAGCAGAATACACTTGATGGGTGGACCCATATGAGTGTGGAGTGGTGCCGCTTCTATGAAATAGTGACATATTTCTAAAGCATTCATGAATACCAGGACACACGCATGACCTTTTAGCGCAAAATCGCAATAACGACAAAGATTGTGCAAGTATAATGTGATAGAATAAGACTCTGAGCTTACAAAAGAATTCTTGGTTCATAGAAGTTTTAAACTTAACCATTTGATCTGTAAGTGTAATCTTATTTTATCTAGGTCTGGTTCATAGTCTACGAGACACTAGATTTGACACATTATTCTTTCTTTTGAAAATTCTAGCGATAATCATCTTTTATATATTTTTATTATATTATTCCTTACTATTCTTTTAAAGATATATGTGAGATTGTTGATAAAATATCTTTATTATCTTAAAAAGTATAAGAATAATATTTGAAATTCTTTATATCTATTATTAAAGATGGTCAACAAAATTTATTATAGGGAATAAAGACAAATATACCCCCGAACTATCATAAATGGTATCTAAATATCCTCCGTTATATTTTTAGAACTCTGATGCCCCTACCGTCTAATTTTTGGAGCGTGTATACCCTTTGGACTAACGGAGGGACACGTGTCACAATTTTAACAACCTATCCAAAATTTATTTAACTTTTATTTCTAATTAAAAAATCGACCCGGATAATTAAAAACTCATCCAAATAATTTAAGACCCGCACCGAAATTATAACCAAAACCCCAATAGACCATCTTCTCAAATATTTTCCTTTCTAACAGAGAATCCATTAGAGATTTTCTTTGCATTCTAGTTAAATCTCATTTTGCATACTCCAATTTAAGATTATTCTCATCAACACAACTTTTAATAACATTCACTAATTTTTTTTAAAACAGAACAAAGGACAGAAATGGAGTTGGAAACTCATTCAATGTATCGGTAGAACTTTAGGGGCTTTTCAATTGATGAAATTGAGTTTGGTTTTTTCTGGTGTTGAGGCAATTATTTTGCCGTCGTTTTTTTAATTTCTTGATTGCCCATAAATCCTTGTGTGGTACATTTTGGAATGTATGAACATTCTCACGCCACATATTAGCTATGGGTTACGGAGAATCTTCTTGACCTCCATTGTTGAAGCTCTATAAAGAGAGCTAGAGGTATGTTTGTTCCTTATCCTTCCATATTTTTCTTGTCTAATTTATGACTGATTTTATTTTATATGTCTCATTGTAGTGTGATTGTTGAATGTATTGTTGATTTTCGGTTTTCACAGATCTATTTTCTTGGCTTTCAGCCCACAATTTTTATTTTTCAAAGTTTCAGCCATCTAAAAAAGTTATTGAGTTTTGCAACTATAAATCCATTCGAAGATCACTTGTTTGGTTCGCCGGAGCTGTTGGAGCAACAGTGAGGGAGAGATGGGTGAGTGGTGGTCAGGTTTCATGGTGAATGAAGGGTCACTACCTCACTAATATCGCTGGAGCGATAGAGGTTGGGTTAGATAGCAGTTAGAGGTGGTTTTGTATGTGGAGCTTTGCCAGAGAAGATGAAGTCGTTGCAGTGGTGTTGTGTAACTGTTCTTGGGGTGTTTGGTTGCTAGAACTAGAGAAGAAAGGAAAAATGAAATTTACTTGGGTGTGTGTCTTAAATTATTTGGGTGGGTTTTTAATATCCGGGTCGATTGTTTAATTGGAAATAAAAATTAGATAAATTTTAGATAGGCTGTTAAAATCGTGACACGTGTCCTCCGTTAGTTCAAAGGGCATACACGCTCCAAAAATTAAACGGTAAGGGCATTAGAGTTCTAAAAGTATAATGAAGGGTATTTAGATACCATTTACGATAGTTTGGAGGTATATTTGTTATCTATCTATAAGGACAGTTGGAGTTGACGGTCCTAGTTCTGTTAGAGTAAGAGCTCTTGCTGGAATGCCTTCACCACCAGATATTGCATCAAGAGCTTCTATTGCATCAACTTTTATTGAACACTATACAATTTCGAAAAGAAGGAGCTTTGCCGTCGAGAGAAAAAAAAGGCAATTACTTCACTTTACTCGAGCTAATCAGGCTTGATGTCGGGAATAGAAGAAGATCTGATTCACCCCCTTTATTATATTATTACGGGAAAAGGATTCGAAATATATCTGAACTTTGACCGAAATTGTTGTAACAATCCCAAACTTTGGACAGGACCTATTACCCCCTGCACTATTTAATAGTGTAGATACATAGGTATCCACGTGGACATCATAAATATTGCATCCTTATAAATAGTAATTTACCCTGGTCACTTATATATCTTTAAAATACACTATTAAATAGTGTAGGGGTAATAAGTCATGCCCAAAGTTTGGGATTGTTACAACAATTTCGGTCAAAGTTCAAATATATTTCAGACATTTTCCCTATTACTACCTTATAATTATTTTAGCCTTATTAATACTCCCTCTGTCTCTAATTACTTGTCCACTTTTGAATTGGCACACCTATTAAGAAAGCAATTATTGACATGGTGAGTTTACCATTTTACCCCTATTAATTATGAAGTAGATGGATTAAAAATTTAAGATTTTCAAGAAAATTGTACATTTTTTTCAAAGTAATTAATTGAGAGTATAATAGGTAAAAAAAATTGTTCTTTCTTGATTTGTCAAAATGGATAAGTAATTAGGGACAACTATAAAAGAAAAAATGGACAAGTAATTAGTGAGAGAGGGAGTATTTTATTAAGTATTTTTAATAGGTGTGGCCAACGGTTATACGTTTTTATTATGGCAATGTGTAATTGCCGTTATGGTATTAATCAAGTCAATTGATTTGCAGTTATATGCACAAATTCAAAGGAATATTTGGTAGTAATTGATCTACCGCCTTAATGAGTTTTATTTTAAATATTTATTGTGCATTATATGCACGGCTGATGGTATTACCTATTTTACTCTTATTTAGAAATGGGAGCTTAGGACAAAATCGTAATTTTAAGTTCACTCAATTTATATCACAAAGACATCTGCACTATGTATAACACGTGTTTGGCCTTCAATAATCCACTCGATCATTCCTAGGTTTACATTGTTCCTCCATCTCAATATATATTTATTTTGCTGATTGATTGCTAAATTCTTCTTCTGCTTTCTTCTCCTCCCGCTTAATATTTCACTGTTTTTAAAAGACTTTTTCCATGCCTACTTCGGCTAATCTACTTCGGTTAATATTTGGAGAAGTTTTGGCAAATGAATTTCATATCTCACTCATTGGCGAAGCCAAAATTTTTAATAAGAAGGTTCAAAATATGAGAAGTAAACACAGTGAAAGGGGTTCGACATCTATTATACATATCTAAAAAATAATTTTAACCATGGATAAATAGTAATATTTTTCACCGAGAGGTTCCCCCTCATTATATCCTGCTACCGCCCCTGAATTCTCACTACTTCTCTATGACATGGCACTTTCCACACTCAAGGTATTCAATACTATGTCTGATAGCACTAATAACAATATTTTGTTGCGTTTCTTTTTTCGTAGATTTTTCACTATATATTGTGCAATTAGTACTGGAAAGATGCATCATCATGAGAGATCTAATTCCTTTGATAAACAATATGTCTTTTATATGCATGTTAGCAGTTGTTCCTGATTTCTACATTCATTATGTCTTTTTGATGTATTTTGTCAAAGTTTGTTAACAACTAATCTGAAGCAGATAATGTATTTGATAATATGTTTGTAAGAGATAGAATGTAAACTTTTATTATATTCTGTTGATTTTGAATAAAACATGTAAAACAAGCATTTTACAGGTTCATAATTGGTCAAGCTCTGTTCACGAGATTTTCAAATACTCAAGTAAAGCCATTATACTCATGTAAAGATGTATTATCTTTCTTAGAAATAGTTGTAAAGTAACATACCACTTCCAAATATGGTTCAACCAACCCGCATCCTGTAATAAGTAATATTTAGCGTCAATATTTTCATACACTGATTAAACAATCGAATTTCATCTTCATCACTATTCAATTCCTGATTTATAGGGTAGTCTAATTTTATGTTTCTTGTTCATTAGAAAATAGATAGTACGTACGTAGTAGAAAATTACTTCTGCTTCTTCAATCCCCCTTCATTTTCTCACTGTTAAGTTTTAAATCTTATGGATGTTCGATTTTCTACTCCTATCTTTTATGACATTCAGAAAGAAAACTATATAAGAATTGTACCAATTTCAGTTGCCTTATGTTTCAAGATATAATAATTTGTTTCCTTTATTTATAGCTATACAATTGATCTTATAACTGACTTCCATTTTCTGTATTTTTATCCTTATATATGTCGGATCCGTCTCCCCTCCATTATCCCTTTCCTCCATTTCGTCAAGTGCACGTCTAGATTAGAGACACATGTCATATTTAAAGTTTAAAGGTCAAGATTATATTATATTAACAAATATCATAACTATAGTTAAGTCGTGTTATTTTAGAAAACTACTCTCCAAATTTGGTAAGGATTACAATATATTCTATACAAAATTTGATATTTATTAATATCATTAATTTCATATTATATTTTTGTATTTAAATATTAAATTGTAAATTTTTAGTTTTAAACCAATCATTTTTAAATGATAAAAGATTGTTATTGTACGTTCTTTTGATTACTTCTTAAGAATGACATGCTCACAAGTAGTGACAACAATATAGGAAGAAGTTCCCGTGAAGTGTAACTTACACCAATAGTTGTTTGGTATGATTTTTGATTGGTAGGGGAACCAAGACTAGAGGTTTCAATCGGACAATCACTGCTTAGCACGGGCTTGACTTATCTAGTATATCTATATATGGTACTATTATGTGTTATTTGGTGGATTTTCTTAAGTAAAATATTTTCTAGCTCCTAGTTTTAATATTAGAAGAGTTTGTTGAATCCTACCTTAACGGTGAAATATCTTAAGGCCTCGAGCTAGATTTCAGTGATTTCTAACATTTTCCAACAAAAACTACCAAATATAACTTGGCTAGCCTTTCACTAGTTCAGGGGTTTACTGATATTGAAGATATATGTATGACAAAAAACTAAATAAAATTCATACATGATTGTGTCGAAAACAATTGACAATCCCATAATTTAATTAAATAAATAAAAAGTAGGTTGCCCAGAATCCATAACTTGATTTTTCAGTTTAGGTAAGGAAATTTGTTTACAGGCCTTTCTTCTGTGACTGTAGATTTATCAGTAAGAAGACATTTGAGCTCACCTAATGTTGTTGCAATGTCTCGACGATATTCAGCGCGGATCTTGTGAGGCAGCAGTGGGACAACGACATTGGCTAATGTTGGTTCGAAGGAAAAGAAGTGTTTGATTGTATCAATATCCAAAATTACATGATCATGTACTTTCTTGATCTCGGAATCATAATCATACTCGTATAAATATCCAGACTTAGATTCAGACCAATGTCTTACCAGGAAAAGCAACTTTTCACCGTCAAACCACATTGGAACACCATGATCAAGGAAGCCCAGATCCGCCGGGTTGAAGTTGGCTAAAGTGTGTGAAACTGTCCAATTGTTGCTGCTTACATAATAATCATAAGTAAAGATTACTATTAGTTTCTCAAAGGCGCATACTAGGGTAAGTAGACCTCGCGTTACCCCCATCCATGAATGAAATCGAAAAGAAATTATGCCGTACAAGGGATCCCTGACATAACTTTTGATGACCTCAGGCATGTTTATAATTCTATGTCCTCTGGTTGTATCGAAAACAACAACATTACCGTCACTTCTGAGCCAATGCAAGCACCCGTGCAGGTAAACAGCGTGACCGATTAACAAAGCATTGCAAAACTTTGATCTGAATTGGGATTCATGCCACATTAGTCCTGCACATGATGATGAAAATACGTTAAATATATAGCCTCCTCGGGGTTGATCATCGAGCTTCCTTACAATTACCAACTTATATTGACCAGAATTATATATTGACCAGAATTAGGATAGTCAACAAGTAATCCTTCACCACCACCCTCACTCTCAATTATTTTAAAATAATTTCTAGGCTCAGGGTAAGGTATCAATTGGTGCGCCCATGTTGTAGGATTGAAAATACAGAAAGTTCTGATTTAAGGAAATAAGAAAAAGGAGACCCTTGCAAGAGGCCAAAACAGACACATCAAGGGGTGAAGTAATTGACATTTTGCGTGGGCCACGGTTTATCGACACATTACACAAATTTTTTGATATTTGGTACTTTGATGATAACCGTGGTGAATAGATCATGACTTTATTTGAAATTTTTTCATCTTCAAACCATTGTGAAGCATTATTTTGAGTAACGTTTGGTTCGCAAAGTTTATAATTCAAACTCTTGCATAGAATTTTACATTGAATTGCAAGCTTCACCGGCAAGCGGGAGATAATATCCATGATTAAATCTTCATTCAGTACTTCCATATTCAACTCAACCAATTAGCTCTAATATTGTTTGTTTGTTTGTTTGTTTAGGTTTATCATTCCTTAATTAATTTATACCAATACGCATCTTCTGTATTTCTTAATTTGTTTAGGCTTTGGATTCTTTCACCGAAATTTTCTACCATTCCGTCCTTAATGGAGTACTATTATTTTAGGTTTAGAATTAATTAATCTTTCATCTATTATAAAATAAAGTATTTAAAATTAAAAGGAGATTGTGAAGGTTAATTTGCTTGTCATTTTTCTTTAGAATGACTTTTGATTCGGAACATTCTCTCTCTCTTTATTTATATATATATTTAATTATTTATTATAGTACAAAAAATTATATTCATAGAGTCCTACCATAAATGGTAAAGGTACTATTATTTAATTATTTTGATAATAGTTAGGAGTGAAATTGTCAATTCCGTCACAATATTCAAGTTAATTCGTACAAGGACTCATTAAAGTAGGACACATTGATGCAGGATTGAATCTCTTGAAACTACATCCAAGTTAATTAATTCATATACTACATGGAAAAAGAACACTTTGACATTGCCTCTTAACTCTATATTCTCTAAGATGTATTTGAGGGTCGAAGACATATATAGTAACTATTAGTTAGTAAGTTTGACTTTGATTTGGCTATTTGTCTTATTTTATTTAGTTATGCATCAAGTGTTAATTTGTTTTGAAAGTGGATGTGATGTTTAACCTTTATGCATGGTATTTGTAGGAAAGTACATGAGGAAATAAAATAGAATAATCTACCTTATTTTTTTCATCCCGCTAATTTCTCACCATTAAGTAATTTAATTAATTTTTTCAAATTGTTAATACGATTTGTTTGATAGATTTCATGAATCCTAAATTTGTTTTGAATGTATATATATGTGGTTTAATTTTTAATTTAATTGGCTTTTGAGAAAAAAATATGATTTGAAAATTTGAACACTTTTATCTGGTTGTTAATTAAAACGTCAATATTAGATATGTTTTAGTTACAATTTTCACAATATTAGTTCAGCACCAACGTAGATGCTTTCAAGTTGTACAAGTTATTATATTTTCTCTAAATTCATAGGAAATTTCCAACTTATTGGAATTGCACCTGAAGTCAGCTTTCATTATTAGGATTGCATTCGCAAAATTCTCTTAAACGAGTGCCCAAAAAAAAAACGACTCCAACAAATTACTATAAATTAATTGTTTTACATGAATATCAATGAAAACGATGGATGTCAGATTACTATTTGAGAACATTAGACACAAAAAGAAAGACAAATATTATGGAGACATGTTTTGTATAGACATTCTTGAGCCACCATCATTAGAATGTGTATCATCGATTTCATGACGTTTCTCGATTCAACACTAAAAGTTGAAAAACATAAGATAAAGAGAATAATAATACTATACGTATAGACTTTCAGTTTCCTTCCATAGCAATTTCAGGTTGTTTTTTAATTTGTTATAACTTATAAGTAGTTGTGTTGTATTATTATATATACCCATGTCTAATGTAGTTTGTTTTTTTCTTTTCATAATGTTGTTTGGACTTTTTGTCCTTCATTTTAGACAAAATCGTCTTTTCACTCATTTACTATTTTTCTTAAATTATTAGTCTAATATTTAGAAACATAAATAATTAGGGTAAATTACATAAACCTCACTACTTTATATCATAACTACTAGGAATTTCGATAGTTTTCAATATTACTTTCTATACCATTTTAGACTATCGGATACATGTATTATAAGCCATTAGATACATGTATCTATCAGACTTAAAAGGACGAGATACATGATTTAATTGATTTGATTTAAATGTTGTAACTTAATTCCTTAATTAAAGGATGGGAAATTAATAAACAAAATGGATTTAGTGGATCCATCCTTATCAAGTGTTACCAGTTTTGATAAAAAAATCTAAATCATACAGATTAGTAATTCGGAAACTATAAACTTCATCTTCTTCATCAATTTTTGTTGGATGTATCTTAGATACATAATGTATATCCTTTTTGTGTATCTTAGAAACACGATAAAAACGTGTCAAAATAATAAAGAAATTAGATGTAAGGTTAAATGTGTTTTTATCGTGTATCTTAATTTATAGTTTGTATCTTGAACAAATAATGTAGACGTCATTCTTAAAAGTAACGATCTAATGTTTAATCGTAACGACTTTTGTAGCATGTATATTTTGTTAAGCATATATCTCAAATAATAATGTACTATGGATACATGAAAAAAAATGTGTCATAATGTTATAGTGTGTATCTCGGACAAGTAATGTATACGACATTCTTAAATGTAACGATCGAATGTTTAAGAGTAATGAATTTTGTAGCATGTATATTTTGTTAAGCATATATATATCTCAGATACTAACATATTACATATACATGGAATTAAGTGTCATAATTTTATAGTGTGTATCTCGAACAAATAATGGATACGTCATCGTTAAGATTAGCGATATGATGTTTAAGAGTAATGATTGGTGTAGCATGTATAATTTGTTAGGCATGTATCTCGGAATCGTTGTTAGTATCTGTATAGAGAATTCAAGATAATGTTAAGTCCATTAAGTTGTATCTTATATATTTAAGCATGTATCTCGCAACCTCAACGATTATAACTAAGTCAGCAGAGAATGAATTTATGCATAAGTCATCGTTCATGTATCTATTTATAGCATTGTGTATCCTTTTATAAAAAGTTTTGAGTATTGTATCTGGTCAGACTCCAATGCGTGTTGTTGCACTAAATGTGTGTCTAGGTTTAGTTGTTGATAACAGCAAGGTTAAGGGAGACCACAAATAGAGAATTGAATATTAGAATGCGGAAGCACAAAGAAAAGAAACAACAAAAATAACTAAAGATATGGGAAATTCGAAGGAAAGATCCACGAATTTCCAAGGATTAGATGTTCTAAGGCCTTGAAAAGATCCAAGTAACAAC
>JAJOOR010018405.1:0-22391 GCA_036250505.1 Solanum acaule | reverse complement strand
ATTGTGTAACATAACTAGTTTTATTGTCGTCACAAGTAGCAAGTAACTAAGTAGCAAGTTCACATGTTTTGAATCAATAAAAGACGAAACTAGGGTTTTGTGATCCACATGAATTCATAACTAAAACCAGATATTAATAACCCTTTCTAGTGTGTAGCATGCAGGACCGACAAGTTAAGTTCACCTAAGTGGTTGGTCCCCTAAATAAGTGAATATCACCATACAACTTGGTCTGTCTACGGGTGAATATGTTACTAATCCTTACCCTTGATTCCAAATTAGCTATTTTTGGACAAGGTCAAGCTATTAGATTAGGGGTGGGGGTTGCGTAACAAAACTACTTTTATTATTGTCACAAGTAACAAAGTAGCAAGTTCACGTGTTTTGAATCAGTAAAAGATGGAACTAGGGTTTTGTGATCCCCATGAATTCATAGCCAATACCAAATATTAATAATCCTTTCTAGTGTGTAGCATGCTTAAGTTCACCTAAGTGGTTGGTCCCCTAAATAAGTGAATATCACCACGCAACTTGGTCTGTCTACGGGTGAATGCATTACTAATCCTTACCCTTATTCCAAATTAGCTATTTCCGGACAAGGTCAAGCTATTAGTTGAGGGTTGATAGCCCCAAATCTCTACTGTAGAATCCCTTTTCCATTCGTTACCTCCTTGGTCCGACAAGTAAGAATAAGACGAGTTCTAACATTGACCACCGTTAAAAAGCAATCAAAGCGAAGGTAAAAACAATAAATGCATGCACTCTTTTTAAGGTTTAGTAAGTACTAGGTCTACTTCGTTAATCTTCCATGGTTCCCACAACCCTAGTTGTGAATTTAGCATATTCATGCTTGTATGATAACGATCAGTGATAAATAAATTATGCATAACCATACTTACTAGATGAATAGTAGAAATCCAGAATCTGGAATTGAATTCAAAGTCAAAAAACCCAAATTAAATGTGTAATTGTGCTCCAAAAGTCTAGAATAAAAGCAAAAGAGTTGTTTACTTCTATTTCCTGTACCAATACGTACATAATAATGCAAAAGAAAACCTAGGAAAAGTAATTATAGACATCAAAAATCTATCCAAATAAAATCAGGAACACTGGGTTCAACAACTTCTATGGACCCATTTACGGGTCGTGGTCTCTTCTATGGCTCGTGGAATCTCTCTCATAGATAGCAGTCAAGGCATAGTCTCAGGACTTCTCCACGAACATGATCTATGGCCTGTGGAAGCTTTTACTCCTCGTGCTTTCCCTTTGTAGAACTCAGGTTTTTTAGTGCACTCTCAGCATCTTGACTACGATCAGCTTCTTTGGCTCGTAGATACTAGTACAGCTCGTACTGATCACTCGTACAAATCAGGGTCTTTTCCCATCTTTCAAAACTTTTTCTATGATCCAAGTCTTCGACTTGTGGTTGCAATTACGACCCGTACTGCAAACTCGTACATTTCAGTCCCTTTTTCACCAATTTTTGAACCTCTATCTACGGACGCATCTATGGCTCGTAGACAACTCTCATAATTCCCAAAAATTGCCTGTACAGTTCCTACACTTGCACTTGGTTCCCGAATCCTGTTTTCCTGTAAAACAACTAGAGACCACATCAAATCTACTAAAATGCGCTAGAGAACTTACACAAATTCTAAGTTTTAAGCATCACAAGTGCCGTAAATCCACGGCACATCACTAGATATCCTTCTGAGAGAGCAAATTGTAGCAGAATCACTGGGGCAATGGCAGAATTCTCAGAATGGATCAATGACATGGAACTGATTGATCCTCCTCTATTGGAGGATCTTTCACTTGCCGAAGGGGAGATAGTCATAGGAGAGCATCCAGAATTGATAGATATCTTTTTTCACATCAGTGGGAAGAGTTGTTTCTGCAGATTAAGCAATCTATCCTTCCTAAGTTGGGGTCTGATCATAACCTAAGTTGCTTGGACTCTTCACTTTTAATGCCGCACCCAATTTTACCAACTTGTGGTGATTGGGAGTACAAACAATCCTACTTCAAATTCTAACAATGGTGGCTTGGTATGGAGGGCTTCAAGGACACAGTGCAAGATTGGTGGCAGTCTTTTACAGTATCTGATTACTCTCTTTCATTCTGGTTTCAAAACTGAGGTTCCTTAAGGAGAAATTAAAGGAATAGGGTAGGGATAATAGGAATAACTGGAGGCAAAACAGAGAAGACATTCTGAATCAGATCTCCAATCTTGATAACATTCAAGAACAGAGGCGCTCCTTATTGTGGATGAATTACTTCAAAAAGCTCATCTGGCTATGGAGTTTGGAGAAGTAGCTAGGAATGAGGAGATAGCATGGAGACAGAGGTCAAGATTCCAGCGGTTGGAAAACGGAGACCAGAATACCAAATTCTCTTACAGGATGGCCACAACTCACAAGAGGTTCAACTCTATTGACTCATTAGATATTGAAGAAAATACAGTCACTGATCAGGCAACTTTAAGCATTGGTTGGAAGGCAACTTTAAGCAGAGCTATCTGAACCTATACCAAGATCATAAAGACGTACAATGCAAAAAATAGAAGTGAAAAAGAAATGTTTTGAGGACTTGATATTGACATTTACAATAGGTTATGTAAGTGTATCCTTCATAGCTTGTCTGGCATGATAAGGTTAATTATGGTGTGGACAGATAACGAGCCACCAAAGCCCCTCTTGATTGGAAGAAGAAAATTGCGGCCACTGGAAATTCTTTGCTAACACTTCTCCGTGAGAACATGTGCATGGTCAGCCAGTTTTTTTCTTCAAAACTGCGGTGTTCAGGCCAGCTTATACACACTTTGACTAGTTCGTTAAGGTACCTGCTGCTTCTCACTGGCACAAGTACCGGGTAACTCTATACATCAAGGCTTGAACAGATGGGAAAGAATCACCTAGTGTTTTTTCCTTTACAAGGATTTAAACCTAAGACCTCATGGTTTTCAACTCATTTCATTAATCACTTGGCCACATCTTTGGGTGCAGTCAACTAGTTATTTATACTACAAACTCATGCTCGCCTAATTCTTGCCTAAGAGTTGATTATTCAACTTCCTGTGTTTTCTGCAACTTTTCTTCATGTCATGTACTGGTTTGCACAAAATCATTCGAGGAGTTTGTAGAAGTCTAGATCGTCATACTAGGCACTGCTATCCCAGGTAGAAGTGTTGCTCGTTACACAGGTTTCACTTCCTTATGAGTATTGTTTCTACGGCCTTTCTCCAGGTAGCCGACAGGCTGATTGCATCTGATGATCTAATACAATTTCACTTTAGAAGCACTAATGCTTTCTTATTTAGTGTAATATTTACTTGATTCTCAAACTGATAGGATTTTCTTTGTAATAGAATCGACCTGCCGAGCTGATTGCTAAATTTTTGGACGAGAAGCTTCGTGCTGGGAATAAAGGTACATCAGAGGAGGAATTGGAGGGGACATTAGATAAAGTCCTGGTTTTGTTCAGGTTTATACAGGTATGAGAACACAATAGCAGTAACTTGAGAACTTATGCAATCTATAGCTGCATAAGTCTATTTCTGTTGTTCAAGGGATAGATCAGTGTATGTTTTATTACCTGAAAGTATGCTAAGAGTTTGTTTGATCTTTCATCTTTGTGCAGGGTAAGGATGTATTTGAAGCATTCTACAAGAAAGATCTTGCGAAAAGACTGTTGTTGGGTAAGAGTGCTTCAATTGATGCTGAAAAGTCCATGATTTCTAAGGTCTGTCTTTAATGTTAACTATCACTGTTTCTGCTTTTCTTTGGTACCATCTGCTGAATTTTACCATTATTGTTACAGTTGAAGACCGAGTGTGGCAGCCAGTTCACTAACAAATTGGAAGGAATGTTCAAGGTATGTTCAGCTATGTACACGCTTATTCAACCAAATAGCAAATATATTGAACTTTTTGTTCAGCGTCTTGAGATTGGAGTCTGGAAATAGTGTTGTATCAGTCGTGGAATAATTTGCAAACAGGTTATACATTTCCTGGATGATGTTATCTACCAACATCAGTTTCGAACTTTCTGCTCTAGCACAAAGTGGTTTCACTGAACATCAGATGAACCTGTTAGTCCTTCTGTTGTGTAATTGACAGATCATGATGGCCTTGGATGTACCTGTGTCAGCATTATCCTCTCTCCATTTCATCTCCATAGCCCAACACCACTGGTCCCCTGCTATTTTTCTGTGTACAATGCTGTATCTAGGATATTTTGACTGATATCTAAAATGGTTACAAGAAAATAAATCAATAGGCTCTAACATTTGTGAAAGATACCTTCACTGTCCGAAAATCTCTTCTAAGGGAGAAATTATGTTGGGATACATATGGATTCCCGTGATTAGGCCTTACCTAATCCAGTAAATATATTTATAAAAATATATGGATTACATGGAGGACATAGACCTTAGCCTCCAAAGGATAAAGTACAATGATGTAAACTATAATTCATTTTATTTGCATCAAGAACACAGTCTATACAATGGCTGGTTCTTTCTTTACAGGAGAAACAAAAAAATACAGTGTGCACAAAGCTAAATAGGTTAACTGAGTGCCACTGGAAAGACCCAATGCATTAGTCATTAGTAAAAACATTCTTCCCAACCTTAAATCTGATATTTGGTCTTCCATCCTGCTCTTGATTCAGTGAAGATCTAGCTTGCTTTGGCAAAGAAAGATCTTCAGTGAAGACAATGTGTTGTCTGTAACACCCAAATTGGCCATTTGATCTGTAATGCCATTTCCTTCCCTGAAGATGTGAAAAAAATAAAAAGAATTCTCTATGCATCAAGGACCAAATTTGAATAATGTTATGGATCTGCCACGGAACATTGTTCTTCCTATTGATTATATCAACCATTAGCGTAGATTCAGACTCAACAATAGTCTTATGGAAACCATTGTCAATACAAATGCTCATTCCTTGTAAAATAGCCTTAGCTGCCACATTCTTACTGCAAATACCATAGGATGAAGCAAAGGCCATTATCATATAGCCAATATGATTTCTAATAATTCCACCACCACCTGCAACTCCAGTTTACCTTTACTGCATCCATCCAAATTCAATTCACCCAGCCATCCTCTGGAATAGACCATCTCACCATTACGCTTTGGACAACAGGTTTTAATCTTCCACATTGTTACACAAATCTCTCCACCTGGCAGGGAAATTTAGACTAGGAAAGGGGCATTTTATTACCAAGGCTCCTTATTGGCATACCTGCCAAATGATAAGCCTGGTAGACATATGTACATTCTCAAACCTAGCTTTGCACCTGCTTTTCCAGATCTCTCCACAAATACATGTGGGAAGCCATTGAAGTAGAACTTTATGCACCACATTCATAGGCTTAAGGAGCCACCACTATCACTGCTATGTTAGCAACTCTCTCTCTGGTATTTTTTGCAACAATTTCATCTAGAAGAGATCTAGACTCCACACTTTTGAACACCTTCATCACTGGAAGCTTGGTGCTTCTGAACTCTCTGCACATGGAAAGAAATTTTGAAAGGCATTTTCCTATGCCACAGAGCTTTGCCAGGAAGTGTTTCATTCCTGAAGGACCTCAATTATTGCCAAGTAGTTGAGAATCTCCCATTATTATCCACTGTCCAGAATGCCCAGTCTTCCCTTTGTTGATCCACCTCCACCCTTTGAATGTTATTAACCTCAGTAGCAGGGAAAATGGTAGCCAAAGGATCACATCTCCATCTCCCATTAACAAAAAAATGCTAACTTTAGTGCTCATGGGGGTTGGTCTACCGGTGACCATTATAGCTAAAGGCCCCATTCCTGATCAGATATCCCCTTTGACCAATTTTCCTGAGAATAAAAGGTTCGACTCTATCCTTAATCTTCATCATCCTTCTCCAAGTATGAGATTGTCCATATCTCAAAGATTCTTAGGCTATGATCCCTAGAACAATATTTATCATTTAGGGGTTGTTTGGTTGGGAACAAGTTATCCCAGGATAAGTTATCTTGGGGTTAGCTATCCAGGGATAACTTATCCCACTATGTATATGGGATAACTTATCCCATCACTATGATATAAATGGTGGGATAAGTTATCCCAAACATGGCAACCAAACAAGATACAAAATTTTTATCCCATCACTATTATTTTGAATCCCTCACACCAAACGACCCCTTAAGGCTTGACTGAGCATAGATTTATGAGTTCTAAAAGTCCACCACACCGTTGCAACAAAGGCATTACAAAAGTCTTCAATTGGTCTAAACCCAGCTCCTCCTTCAGAAGTAGGAAACACATTTCAGACCACTTGATCCAATGGGATTTGTGTTTTGTTCCTCTTTTCCCCAGCAGAAATTAGCCAAGATCATCTCCATTTGCTTGATGACTGAAGAGCCTGCAAGACAAACTTTATCAGCACAACTTTGCCCCCAAAAGAGGGTAGTTTTCCATGCCATCCTTGCAACCTAGCATCCACCATTTCCACCATTGAACTAAATTACTCTACCTTGTTAGCCCCCACAAAAATAGACATCCCAGAAAGTGCATAGGAAGTCAGATCTGTTGAAACCAGTAGTCTTGTAGACCTTTGTAAATGTCTCAAGAGTACACCTGGGAGGTAAAATAAAACAAGATTTCTGTTTATTCACCAGCTGACCAGAACAAATCTCATATGCACCAAGACTATCTATCATCATCTTGAGAGAATTTGAGTCATCTGAGGTGAAAAGGATGGTATCATCTGCATAGGAGAGGAGTGATAATAGGTCCTTTTTGACAAAGGAGTATGGGATGAATCCATTGAAGATCAGATTATCCCCAAGTCTTGACAGTAATTTAGCCCCAACACAAAAGAGATGGAGATAACTGATCTCCTTGCTTGACCCCTCTTGTAGACTTGAAGAATCCACATCTACCCCCATTGATATTGACAGAGTAGAAATGTTCCTCCGAACTCTATCTATCCACAATTCACTGAAACCAAACTGTATAAAACTTGGCACAGATAGTCTCATTCCATACTGTCATAAGGCTTTCCATGTTTAATTTCACAACCACATTTCCATGTCCATTGGATTGTCTGATATTAAGCACTTTCTCCTGAGTGAGCATAATGTTTTCTGTGATTGACCTTCACTTTATGAACCCTGTCTGACGCGGTGATATCAGCTTCTGCATAATTGGACTTATCTCTGATTTATACAACAACATACCCAGGAATCCCACTAAGTGGGCTCTGGGGAGGGTAGAGTGTACACATACCTTACCACTACCTTGTGAAGGTAGAGAGACTGGTTCTGTAACCTACTGATTTTGAAACTAAAGTTACTTAGACTGATTGATATGAGATCACTAAATTGCTGAGGGCACCCAATGATATGTATAAGGACTAGACATGTATAGATCAAAGCCTTTGGTAATTGAGTTCCTTCAAAAAAAAAAATCAAGAATCATTAGTAAAACATCATTCTTGATGATCTCCCAACAAGAATGGTAGAACATTCCCGACATCCCATCAGATTCAGGAGCACCGTGGGAACTCATAGACATCACCACTTCCTTCACTTCCTCCATTGTGGGAATAACATTCAACATTAGATTTTCTTCCCTTCCAACGATTCTTGGAATATATCCCTGTTCTGAATGCTTTTAGAGAACTGACTTTGAAAAAATTCTACAGCTTCTCTAACTATTTCTTTATCACCCTCTATCCAGCTTCCATCAGTTCTCCTCATCTTCTTGAGGGACATCCTACTCTTCCTGCTTTTAACCACAGAATGATAGAATTTGTAGTTGGTTTCACCTTCAACAAACCACTTAATTCCAGACTTATGTTTTCAATTATTTTCGTCCTCCTTGATAGCTCTGATCAACTCTGCATTAGCTTCATTAAGTAAGTCTCTATTCTTATCAGAATTATCAGAGTTAGAGACAGCCTGCTGGTCTGCAACCTTAGTTCCAGTTCCTTAGTTTTGTCAAAAGATGTTGGCCAAACAATTTCTTGACCACTCAGACAATCTTTTGGCAGTAATTTTTGAGTTTCAAATGAAATATCCACATTGGTGGTCCACTGACTTCTTTATTCCCTGCATGCTCCACTCATTTAAGAAGTCTGGTTCATCCACCCAAAATCAACAAGTTTAAAGTATTTTATAGGATGCCTAGTCTTCTTTGTTACTTCAATGAGAAGTGGGGAATGGTCAGAACCCATTCTAACTAGGTGAGAAACACTAGTAGAATCAAACTGATTTGACCATTCTTGGTTGTACAAAATTCTGTCCAATCTCTGCCAAATTGCTTCTCAGGGATCCACCCATTGCACCATGTGAAGTGGGATCTGGTGTAACCAGAGTCCATCAATTTACAGTCCATGATACACGGTAGAGAGTCCATCCTTTTTAGTCATTCAATCAGGTCTTCCACCCATTTGTTCAGCAGGATCAACAATGCAGTTGAAATCCCCCGCAACTATCCAAGGCATCTTTATGAGTATCTGCAATATGTCCCAGACAGTCCCATAAACTCTGTTCATGTTGCTGAGCTCTTAGCATAAACAAAAGTCATTATAAAATATAAATCTACTCTCATCCAACTTCACAAGGCATGAGACCTGCTGCTCATCAGAATTGATCACTTCACAATCCAGTCCATCCTCCCAGAAAACCCTAATCTTACTGTTGATATTAGAGAAAGCTTTGTTGTACCCAAGCTTTATTCTATATTTGTCCAGTTGATCACCTTTATAGAAAGGTTCTGACTGATTGGGAATTTCAAGCTTCTTATCATTTGTCTTAGTCTCTCCAGAGCAGTGTTAATGCTCCTTGTATTCCAATAAAGAGACTTCAACATGGAAATTAATCGGAATGGTTGTGTCCCTGTGATGAGCTCACAGGGTGGTTTACGGATTGTCTGCCACCCCTTCCTCTTTTAATCCAGTTCCTTCCATTGGGGATAGATGGTCATTGTTTACTATCTCATCTACTGCTCTTGCGTGGCCATCATCACGCTTTGACTCAAAATGTCCACCATACTCAACATTAGATCATCTTAATGTAGTCCCCTTCCAAATGTATTACAGCTTACAGCTTGAAACTACTATAAATTCCGTTTCTGACAAATAATCTAACACATCAAAAATATCATCCGCCTGTACCGACACTTCCTGGTCACACCAAAAGTAATCAAGGCCTAAGCAATTCATCTTAAACTTCTATAATTTGTTTGCTTGCCCTCAAACATCTTTGATTTCTTTCCTTTCCAAACTGTGCACCATATACATTCTGGGACAATCTTCCATCTCTCTCTCTCTTTTTTTTTATGCCTTGCCATCACTATTCCAGCATTTCAGGAGTCCTATATTCCTTGGCTTCACCCGTTTTTATCTTTCTCAGACTAATGAATATCCTCCACAGTTGATCAGTCCACTTGCAATGTGAAAAAACTAAAAAGATGGTTGATTGTCTCTGCTTGTTACCACATAAAAAGCATCTAGAGTGTAGTTGAAAACTTGTCAGATTCTCATGTGTCGACACTGCTTCCTTTGCCAACAGCCAAGAGAAAACATCTAGATCATCTTTTTTGTTTTGCTAATACTTCAAAACTGTTTTGTCCAGGACATTGAATTATCAAAAGAGATAAATGAATCCTTCAAGCAATCTTCCCAAGCCAGAACAAAGCTCCCAACAGGGATCGAGTTGAGTGTCCATGTTTTGACAATGGGGTAAGTTGATATTAAAGAATTTTCAGATATTTGTGGTCTGTATCTTCAGAGTTAGAAGTTCATTGCTGGTTGTGCTGCAGGTACTGGCCAACCTATCCCCCCATGGATGTTCGACTTCCCCACGAACTCAATGTCTATCAGGTTTGGCACCATGTTGCTTATATTTAGTTCCTCTTTGACACCATTTAATGTTTCTGTTCACTTTACATTTTGTTATGCGGGGCCCCATGCTGCAGGATATTTTCAAGGAGTTCTACTTGAGCAAGTACAGTGGTAGGCGTTTGATGTGGCAAAATTCATTGGGCCACTGTGTTCTGAAAGCTGAATATCCAAAAGGAAAAAAGGAGCTCGCAGTTTCTCTGTTTCAGGTTGGTTTTTTCTAGTATTATTAGCATAATAGTATTCCTTTGCATATTATCTTAAGTTATTGGTTTTGTGACCTTTATCCTCTTGCTGCAGACTGTTGTTTTGATGCTTTTTAATGATGCGGAAAACCTTAGCTTCCAAGATATCAAGGAAGCAACTGGAATTGAGGATAAAGAGCTGAGAAGGACTCTACAGTCTCTTGCATGTGGAAAAGTTCGTGTTCTCCAGAAGGTATGTGGTCATTGCTAGGTCAAGATTTTTCTTTCCTTTATCGTATTACCATCTTACATACTGATTCTTTCGGAAAAAATATCTTACAGATTCCAAAAGGAAGAGATGTGGAGGACGATGATACCTTTGTGTTTAATGATCAATTTACTGCTCCACTATATCGTATAAAGGTAAATCCCTTTTTTGATCAAGTATAAAGGCAAGTGCTTTTTGGTGTTTTCAGATAATGCCATCACCTCAAAGACTGAAGTGTTAAAACTTAAAAAAGTGGCTTTTCCATAGAAAAAAAAAGAAAAGAAGTGTTCTGTTGACAAATATGAGATAAAGATGTGATTGGTATTTTGGTACAAGGGGGTGTTTGGATTGACTTTTTTTTTAAGTAGCTTATAAGCTAAAAGCTAAAAGCTAAAGGTCATAAGTTGGTCATATCCAATTTTTAGCTTTTAGTTTATTTTTGTACTTTTTTTACCTAAATGTAGGTGCTTAAAAGCACTTTTTGTCTTTCCCAAACACCTCCAAAAATAATTAAAAAAAGAGCTTAAAAGCTAAAAACTAGTTAAAATAAGCCAATCCAAAACAACCTCTTAAGTGGTTTGCTATTCCTGCTAGACATGTCAGAGCTAACAATAAATATATATATACAGGTAAATGCCATCCAGATGAAGGAAACAGTTGAGGAGAACACAAGCACTACTGAGAGAGTATTTCAGGACCGGCAATACCAGGTTTGCTCATCTATTCTTATTCTCTACATTAGTATTTCAATGAGTTGCACAGTCAAAACTACTCTAAAGTAAATAAAACTTGCTGTAGCATTTTTAACAGACACGAGATTTGTGCTGCCTTCAATAGATGCATCACAAATTTGTCTTTTAGTTTTAACTGACATGACATGCTGTTCATATTTCATCTTACTGCACTGTTTTACTATTGATATAATATCCTATTATATCTAAGGCCAAAAATAGTCAGAAAAAAGACTAGGGCTGCTGAAACATTAAAGGAATTTCAGACTTGTTTTTTGCTGTTGATTTTCTTCAATCATCTCTGCCTACTTATGCAGGTTGATGCTGCTATTGTTAGGATAATGAAGACCAGAAAAGTGCTGAGTCATACCCTCTTAATAACTGAACTCTTTCAGCAGGTAATGAAACTTTCCACCTTGTTGTGTTAACTCAGTAATTGTTAATCCTTGAGCTGGGAATGGATCTGGTGCCTCCTACTCCCACCCTGTGGATTCAGATGCCCAAACTCCGTATGTGGTTGAGAACCATTACTTGTATTCGAATGGTCTGGATTCAGGCATAGGATTAACTGCTAGGTGTTGAAAGCTGAGCACAATAGGGGATAACTGATGGGTCATAGAATTCTGAGCACTTATATCAATTAATTTGAAGTAGTGTGTGGCCTTAGGGGTTGAAGAATTGAAGTAATAATCGGGAACCGATTTTAGTAAAGGTGATACTTGGTGAATTTTTCCCTTTGGCCAAATTTTTGGTGATAGAGTTATGCTGTACCTGTTCCGTAGCAGATAGCTGGTAATCAATTGATGAGTCGAGGTGTGTATAAACTGGTATGAACACCACTGTTATTCAAAAGAAATGTACCTTACCATTTTCTCTGTAGATGAAATGTTATTCTGAGTTCTTGCAACAGAAAAATATATTAATGAAAGAATAATTGGCAAGCAACATTGGACCTTTTAGTATGCAGGTGGCAGACAGGTGTTGAAAATCTGAGCACGAGTTTAACTAAATTTTTTCCTTGTGAACTTAAATAAATAAGAAGCCTTATGATCAAAGTAAAACCATAGATTTGTTCAATTCCAAACAGCAACCTTAACCTTTTTAAATGGAAACAGCTACTGCTTTGTTGTTGACTTCTCAGTAAAATAAATATATAGTTATGCTTTTCCCGAGGCAAATGGTTATTAATGAAATGGTAATAGGTAATGTTGAGGATGAGAAAATCTACTAGATGAAGAAATGAATTAGAAAGCATGAAGGTAGTAGTTTACCTAACTGCAAGTTAAGACAGCGTCTTCTAAACCACTAAAAGGCCATCACTTTTTGACTTCCAAGTTAGAGTGAACCATTATCATTTCGGAATAAGAAAATAGGGGAATATCAATGAAATCAGCTATTAATACAATTATACTGAATCATTGTAGGCAAGGAAGGTTATTAGTATTTATGAAATCAGCTATTTGCCAAAATAATTTTCAGGACTTGTCTTCTACAACTTTACTTTTTTTGGTTCAAATATTTTCACCTTGTCAATGGTGAGTGTGTATTTGATCCAATTCATCTTTAGCTGGGTTGGTCTGCACTTTCGCTTAGTTTGATGATGAGAAGACGTTCCTATATGATTATCAAGACTTTATTGTTGCCAATATGATTCAACTGAGTATAGTGGTAGTTAGGATACAAAGTATGACCTCATGAACACTAAAACAGCAATATTGTGACTGTTTTTCTTCTACAATAATAGTTAATATCTTCAATTTGCCTCTTTCATTACAACATTTGTTTCCACGTACCATGGTCAAGTCACTTGTAATAATTGATGGGTAGAGGGGTAGGCTGATTTTTCCACCGAGTTTCAGATGGTGTGCCGCTGGTTCTCAGGGGTTTCTTGTTTATCAAAATAATAAAAAAAAGAAGAAGCAATCATTGGTAGAAATAGGAGCATATTTTTGCTACTGTACTAGTGCTTTTGATTTTAGCTGTGTTTTCATTTGGAGCGTATTTTGATCAGTTCTACTGTAAATAAAGCATGTGTGTTGTCATTTCATTTCAAGCTATATTAGCTTAAGGGGAGTTGTTCTGTTTAAACTAATTCAACTTTTTTAACTGTTGTTGGAGCAGCTTAAATTCCCAATAAAACCAGCTGATCTGAAGAAAAGGATTGAAAGCCTCATAGATAGGGAGTACCTGGAACGGGACAAAAACAATCCTCAAATATACAACTACCTTGCTTAGAATGTTTCCAGACATCAATTTTTTTTTCCATGTAAATGACTTGGGAGACTTCCTTGTCAGCTTCTGTACAGTTGACTTTGTAACCATTAATTTTGTTGTCATATACATTGTAAAGCTTATATTTAAGTTTATTTCGTGTGTCTATTTTTTTTTTTATTTCTTATGTCTACTTTTCGTTTTTTTCTTGAACCATATGAGCAAGTTTCTCTCCATTTTGTCTTCACTTCATCTCGAGTAATAATTTTGCTGTCGATATCATGTACTTTAGGGCCTGTTTGGAAAGCTATCTTGATAATTGAATTTGGTGTAATTGAGTGTAATTATACTATATGACGTGTTTGATTGGTCATATAATTACTTGGTCGGCAGGTAATTGGGTATAATTAATTGGGTGTAAGTACACTCCAATTCTCAGGGAAGGACCATGAATTGCTATAATTACATGGTGTAATTACAAGCTAATTATTTTTTATTTATTTCTTTTTATTTATACTTTTGTTTTTTTCCGTTTTAGTTATTTTTTTTTGTTTTAATTTTTTTATTATTTTATTTTTATTATTCTAAAAATATCTTAAATTATTTCTTTATTTATTTATTCTCAACCTTCTTTTGATTCCATGTAATTTTTCGTATTATCTATTTTTTATCATCATAATTTTGTTAGTAGTTAATTTTTAAATTAAAGGAATTCATTGTTGGTAAGGTTATAGACTTACATTTTTCTTTTCTTTTATGTGATATTTATGTATGTTATTATGTTGAACTTTGACATAAGAGTATTATATTAAATTTTGGGAACATTATAGAAAATGGTGAAGATGCCAACTTGTTTATGGAAAACATCTATAGTTTAATCTCCCTCTCCCTCTCCCTCTCTTACCAATAAAAAGTAATTCATTCAAATGTATCATGTATTAATTGTATTCATTCAAATTTAGGTGAGACCTTTGTATTTTTATCAATTGTATTCGAAAATTGTTTTTGTATTGTTGTATCAATTGTATTTGTATTCATACAAATATAATATGCATTTGTCAAATGTTATGTATCAATTGTATCCAATCAAAGAGAGGATGAATACAATTGTATTCGTTGTATTTTGAATACAATTGATACAAAATACAAAACAGTTATGCACTAAATAAATAAAGAATACACTCCTCTCTCCTCCCTCTTGATCTTGCTCGCCTCTTTCCTCGTAATATGAATTCATTTTGACACAAATCAGTTGTATTTGTATTTTTTTTCTTCAAACCCGTGAAAAAAATACAAAAATATAAATGCATTAAATCAAAATGTTGCTGCAAATTGTAATTAGTGAAACTGTAGCTATGAAGTACTATTTATGGCCTAATGTTTGTTGTTTTTGAATGTTTTCAATTTTTTGTTTTGGATTTAAAAATTATGTTATATTTTTAGTTTCATTTGTTTTAGTAGTATTGACTTGAGATTTCACAATGCAGGTCATTTATTTGTTTAGTTAGACTTAATAGATAATATTTTTGTTAAATATTTAATAATTTATGACATTTTATTCAGGAAAAATTGTTTGAAATATATACGAACTTTGATGAAAATTGCTGAATAATCCAAACTTTAAGCGAGTTTATTACCCCATGCACTATTTAATAGTGTATTTTATAGGTATATATGTGTCCATCTGGATTAGTGCGTGAATACATAGAAGACAGACGCGTAGGGAATAAAATAGATACTTTATGAGCCTATCATAAACTGTCACATATCAATAAAGGTGAAATTTATTTTGTAATATTTTATTTTGTAATAATATTCATTTATTTAGACCCATTTCTTTTTACCTCTTTACCTAATTCTTCTTCTTCTTCTTCTCCATGGCCATTGTTCACTCAAACAAAAATCATCATTGTAGATCAAAGAATGCTTTAACAAACTATTCTCTTTAATATTTTATGCTTAGTTGTCTTGTTTGTTCGATTTTTCATTAGGGCTTCTAATTTCTTCTCTCTGATTTCTATTTTTTTCCATTAGGGTCAGCCATAAAAGCGTTAAAATTGAATTTGAATAGCATTAATTTTGACAATAATGATCCAAAGTTGAATGAGAAAGTGCAATGCTTTCATGGTTTGTTGCTCCCTTTGAGAATAGTGAAGAAAACTAAGACACTTTATCAAATTTGGGGAAGAGGAAAGGTCGGGAACTGAATACAATTTTTTCTTTTTTAATTTGTCAAATGTTTAAATATACTTTTGAAAATAAATTAATCATTTGATTAAACTAATTGACTAATCTAATTTTATTAAGTGACACGTGTGAGACAATCACTTACGATTGACCGAGTAAGTGGTCCAATTAGGCACATATATACCTTTAAATTACACTATTAAATAGTGCAGGAGGTAATAGGACCCGTCAAAAGTTTGGGATTGTTATAGCAATTTTAGTCAAAGTTTAGATATATTTCGTACTATTTTCCCTTTTATTTATAATATTAATGTTTCTGCAAACATGCATTTCATGATGTTCATAAAAATCTTGTACTTTTAGTTTTTATGATTAATTCAATTGAAATATACTAATTTCAAAAATATAAATCAATTATTTTTTGAAAATATTATTTAAGAACATATGTTTATTAATAAGTATATTATCAAAAGACAATATATATCTTAAATATTTAATTTAATATCATTTATAAAATTTCTTATCTGTCCAATTTAAAAATTAAATAATTAACTTTTATTTTTAAAATTTAATATATATGATTGCAATTGTGTATCCAAACATTACATTTGTAATTAAACTGTAATTACGCTATGACAAACAAACAAGTTAGTATAATTACTACCGTAATAGTTACATCAATTTCAATTACCATGTGGATTTCCAAACAGAATCTTAGAGATTTTGGTTGTCGTTCTCTGATAAGATTGTAGAGGAATTTTGGTGAGTAGTAGAGGTTCCGTAAAAGTACTCTTCATTGTATAGTGTTTACCTCTTTTGTTGTTTACTCAAAGTTCTCTCCTTAGCTAAACAACTAAGTATATTAAATATATCTAATTATATAGAAAAGTAGTAATATTTTATGGAAAAAACACTAGATCAAGTTAGGAATAGAAAGAAACCTGTGATCAAAACTCATCTTTCCTCTTACATGAATTTCAAGAATTCATTGGAAAAATAAAGAGCTGAACACATGGATGCATCAGGAGGGTATTCCCCCGATTTAGTCCTATAATCTTACGTCCTTTACCAAGCGATGCAAGATGCTATGAAACACGAGGGCATGGTAGAAGAGTTCCCTTGCTTAAACTTAGTCATTGTGTGGGAAAATAGATTGATATAACCTCGAGAACCTTGTTCTCATAGAAGATCACCACCAAAAACCACCAACTCCAAGGGGTGGCTAACATTATAGCTGTGGTACAACCCTCCTAAGCTTTTGTAGGTGGTGAGATTGTACGACATGACTTGTCATTTGAAGCTAAGTTGTGGCTTGATTTTTGTGTGTGACAACCTCATGCCTTCGAAGAATGATCAAAGGATACATGTTGAGGCTGCTATTCTCATTGCTTGCATCATGTTGAGCATTCATATCAATTTTGGGGAAGTGGTGGTGATAACGCTCAAATCACCCTTCAAAATCAATTAAAAAGGTAAACAATCGTAGTCAACAAAAATCCAACAAAGAGTCGGGGTCGAATCCCACAAGGAGCGGGTATTGTGGAGAATTCTTTATCGAGAGATTTGGACTTTAAAGCAACTCATTTGGAGTAGTAAAAACAATTGGGTGGATGGTACCACCAACTTAATGTAAAGATTTGTTGTCAATTATTCCAATTAAACTAAAATTCGAACGAAATCAAGAGTTATCAAGCAATCTAGGGGTGCGGGGATTGGATATCAATGTCATATAGGAATAATGTACTACTCTATCGTGATGTGCATACATGAATTGGCTAAGTCATTTTCACTAACACTAATCATCTTTTGATCTCAAAGCATTTATTCCTAGAATATCCTTTCGATCTCATCTAATGCCAATTATTAATGACCCAATATCGTACTCTATTCTCTCTTTCAAGAATAGGGAAAATAGATTCGACCCATAACCTCTCTTCCAAGCAAGTTAAAGACATCAAATCTAAATTGCTAGTATTGAATTAATTACCCACTCAAGCTAATCTCTTTTGAGCATAAACCGGAGATCGGAAGTAGGAATTAATTTTGCAACCTTAACCCTTAAGTTAACCCTATGATAATTAGACCAAATTCATGCATCAACAACAACAAAACAAAGCATAGCAAAACACCCACTACATTAAATTGACAACCAACCCCATTATAGCTCCCCTAGATCTTGGGGTTTTAGCCACCCATCATAAAAATATACCTTCCATGAAAGCAACCATGAATGACTTGAAATCAAGAAATTAAGAGTAAACCCACCTTGAATTTCACTTCAATTTATCGAATTCAATATTCAAATTGTAAAACCCCAAGAAAGCTAGAAAAAGTGTTCTAAAAAGTAAAGTGTTCTTTCTCAAAACTTTCCTCTCAATTATACTGTTCAACTCTCTAATCGAACTCTTCTAAAACTCTATCATTTGGGTTATTTATATTTTCCTAAATTTGGCCCAAATGTCTACTTCGTAACCAAATTGGCGACATTAGTCGGGCTTGCCTAATTCACTCGGTGAATCACCCTTCGTTTCCCCACGCTCGCCTTTGTGATGCTCTAGGCTTTAGGTGTTTGAACCTCAGTTGGTGAACTCGATTGAGTCAGCCTTTCACATCGGCGCATCGCCGAATACCACCTTAGTTAGCCCTTCGAGCATTAAATTTTTTCCTTGCACACTATCTCTTTGGGCGATGTGCTTCAGATCCACATTTCTCAGTCGGCGTATCGCCTTTTCTACTAGAGTTTGCCAACCTTCTTTGGTAAAAGAAAGTGATATGCGTTGTCAGATTGGGCGAAGTCTAGCTCAGTTGACGATCCTTCCTTCATTCTAGGTAATCATCAATGTTCATTTTGCACTTCTTTCACATTTTCGGTCATTCTTTCAAGCTTTAGTCCATGCCTTGTCCAATTGCCTTCATGGCTGCAAATCATCAACATTTGATTAGAAAAGGGAAAAGTTAGACATTGAGGACACCAATTATTGAGCTAAATGGACCATAAACGAGTGCAAATATACCACTCATCAACACCTCCAACTTAAACTTTTGTTTGTCCTCAAGTAAATCAAGAACACAATAAGCTCAATAAGGGTGTCTACAACAGTACTCAAAGAGAGTTAACATGCAAACGGCATGGAAAAAATACTCTCAATAGTATGTTACCCTAAATCATGATAAAAAATCTCCAATTGATGACTAGTTAGTCTCAACACAAGTTCAAGCTCACTTTAGCTACCTTTCTATAACAAGAACATATTTCGACACATGCATTAAGTGACCTTACATTAAGAATGATTTCATGCTCTCACAAAGAAAATCAACAAAAGTAATAGGAAACAATGCAACTCTCACTCTCTCAAAAGAGAAATACATGGAAGCTTTTACCTATAGGTTTGCCCATATTTTTCAATCATTATACAACCTAGTTCATGCAAGATCTCAAGGGTCTTTTAGGCTTGTAATGGGGTTGAGGGTTAAGACATGGTCAATTTGGATTGGTGACTTTTCTTTTTCAAAGCATTGCTGCAATCATCATCACCTCTTCTCAAGTTCTTTTTTTTTTTCATTTGAGAACTCAAATCTATACTTTTCACTCAAATTATTTGGAACTCCCCTTTATTTCATTCACTTCTATTTTTCATTTTCCATCAAGTTGATGACAACTGCACACACATTTTTTTTAGAAGGAGGGGTTCCCTCTTTTATAAAACTTTCAGATTTTGGTTCTCATTTCTTCTTTCTTTGCCCTTCACTTGGCTCTCGTTCATCCTTCCTATCTACACCCCCCAACTTATGATTTTGTCCTAAGTTTTCTATTCAAACATCACAATACTTAGAAAAATATTTTGGGAGAGAAGGTAGGGACAATTTTGTTCAAGAAGCTTCTTTTGGGTTGTCAACAAATAGGTTAGGCTCAAATTGGTTCCAACATAGATCCACACCTCACAAGGTTGTCACAACAAGCTTTATAGAACATCTGGCTCCCTCATTGAATTTTCACCCAAGATCATGACATTTCTAATAGCATAAGAGTGGTTGGGATGTAACCCATACACCACGTACAAGTTTGAAACTGAAAACATAATGAAAAACAATAAAGGAACTAAAGCATCAATGTCCTTGACCTCAGAGCATGAGGACTCACCAATCCAATGTGCTAGTAAAACAATTCAAGCTTGCCATGAGTGGGAGGAGGAGCATCAGACCATATATTATAAGATAATATAGGCAAAAGTATGCATTAGTGCATTGAATTTACTAAGTATGGGGAAATTCATAAAAACATAGGCATGATAACATGATGAGCTTAAACATTATATGCTAGACCAAGTAAAACGTAGTAAGAGCCTTTAAAGAATCCATAAGTCAAAATCAAGGTCAATGTATACTTAAAACACAAGGAAATATTTCATAAAATATTTGAAAAAAGCATACTTCATGTGTGGGATATTTACTATTAACTGACAATAAGACCATGTGAGCTATAACATGGAATCCGGCATAACCCTCACACCAAAAAGGGAAAACTACTTGCCAAGGTAGAATTATATCACATTCATTTATAATTGTTATTGTGGATCCACTAGCTAGGTCATTTAAGATAATCCTACGGGGCCATATAGTTTGGGAAGAGGGAATTGCTGCTAGATACCAAACCTCTACTAATAGTAGGGCCTCCATTCCAAAGTCTTCTTGGTGCTAAGTAAATTCCAATGGAAAAGAAATAATCATTTTCGTATCAAAATACTTTGAAAGGAACATTTTCGACTACCAATCCAATCATGTTCATATAAGAGTAAGAGTAGCTCCTTTCAAATTCTCATTTCATAAAACTTTCATATTAGACACTTACCTTTTTCAAGAATCTAAATCATAATTTCATTCATATGTGAGAAAAATCTTTTATAAATCATAGATACTTACCTCAAAAGAATCCATAGTTCATAAATCATTATTTTCATAAAACATGCATAATTTTCATAACCAATTTCATGATCAAAATTCATCCCTTCATAAGCATTGTTCATAAAAGTTCATACAATGGGTATAGGCATGGGTCCATATGAAATAAATTGAAATTTATGTAATTGAATCAAATCATGCATAATAATATTGAAAATAAATAATTGAATCATAATAAATAGGACTCATGGAGATTTGCATAAAACTCTAATGGAATTGGATGAAATCAATTAGGAGATTGATATTCTTTTGGGTACCAATGGATGAAAGGAATCCATTGGTGAATTCCTACATACCTCAGGTAATCAAATACCTAGCAATGGAAAGAAGAACCTTGGAGCTTGATGAAACCCTAGCCTTCACCTTGAGAGCTCTTGAAAGAATTTTGAGAAGAAGCATTGAGAGATTTTGGGAGAGTTTAAGTGAATGAGAGAAATTAGGCTTAGTTTAATGAGTACAAAGGGTTATAGGGTAGTTATAGAGCCAAAACGACATAGTTTAGGGGTTAATTAGGTAGGAAAAGACCAAAACACCCTTACTATAAAACTATCGGATAAGGTTTATGGTTTTGACCTACGGGTCGTCCTAGTCAACCATAGAACCTATTATTAGGGTTTAAAATCCATTCAACTTCAACGAAACCATTCTACAGGTCGTCATCCATTCTACGGTCCGTAGACCTCTTCCATAGAACCCAACTTTAGGTCCAAAATTATGATAAAACTGCATCCCTTCTATGAAACCCTCCTAATTGACTCCTTTGGTTCCCTCATAGGTCAAACATCAAAGATTTGACATTTAAAAACTCAAACCAAGTCCTAGGACTTTCTTTCTATGGCCCATAGAACTTCCTATTGTCCTTAGGTAAGACTCGTAGACCTTTGCATCAGTGCCAAAACTGAACTTTTCCTTTCCAAGTCAACTTTCAATTTTCTAGGTGTTACAACAATGAAGTACATAATGATCAGCTCCCGCTTCAACTTAGAAATGAGTAATCTCTGAAACTCGCCACTAGGACTCAAGTGCTCGGCCTTCACCTACTAGAAACAAATGCAATGAGCTACATAGTTTGCTATATCCCTCTTTATACCGCTCCACTAGTAATGTTTCCTCAGATCTCTATGCCTCTTTGTTGTGGCTGGGTGAATAGAATTCATGGAACTGTGGTCCTCTTAAAGTACCACCTAAATCAAATCCCCAACTCTAGGAACACAAATATGGTCGCCAAATCTAGAAACACCATCAAAATCTAAAGTCGCCTCTCTAACATCACCACTCATAATTCGATCATTGATGGCCACCAAAAACTTATCCTCAAACTTCCGACCACGAATCCTCTATAATAGGGTGGAGCAAGCCTCAATATAAGCTAAAACCTGACTAGGATCAGTTATATTAAGTTGAATTAAGTTGAACCAACTATTTTTTCTATGAAATGGATTTCCTATATGAATGGACTCTGTAAAATTGAAAGGAAGGTTTGAATCCCCTACTCACCACCTTCCAGCTCAAGGCATCCGTCAGCACATTAGTGATGGTACAAAATAGAGTTGTCATAGTCATTCAGAAGCTCAATCCACCTACGCCGCCTCAAATAAAGGTTCTTTTGGCTCAACATCTATTGAAGACTTTGGTTGTAACGACCCTTCCGGAATAATATAAGCCAATAACTCACGAGATTTTTGCATATATATATTGTCCTCACACTAGTAAAAATGATATAAAAAGAATATTACCAACTTTCGAGTACCCAAACTAGGTGGTTCATGCTTCACGCAATCATTCAAAATTAGTGGTAAATTTAACATATTACAAGACTTTGGGCTTACACACCCCAAAAGAACAAAACATAGAGTCATACTTATATTACAACCCATGGTGACATGATCACATTAGTCCTCAAAATTTCATGTAAATATACACCACATAGATCATGTACAAGTCCCAAGGTTTATACAAAATATAGATGC
>JAJOOR010018404.1:0-24129 GCA_036250505.1 Solanum acaule | reverse complement strand
CTTCGCAGAGGTGAACCCAGGATTTGAAGATAGGGGGGGGGGGGGGGGGAGAGGGGCACCACTAAGAGTGGCCACAAGGGTAAAACTAGGAGTGGTTAAGGGTAAGGTTAGCAAAGCGCCCTACTTAGGCCTCCAAAATTTTGAGGCCCCAATAAATTTTAATAGTGAATTTTATTATTTAATTTCACTTTAATCAATATTGAACATTATATTTAAAAGAAATAAAAAAAAAATAAAAGAAGAGCAAGCTACTTTTTATCAAGAATATTTTAGAAATTTGAATAAATAACTCAAACCATCTAGAATATGAGCCCTTAAACCATGCCTTACAAAATCGACGCATTTCATTCATAATCTAGTTTGAGGATATTCATTATCACTAATATCTGGTTGATAAGGCCCTGTTGAAGATAATGTCTTCTCACTTCATCTCGTATTCTAGGGCTATATTTATCAATGAATATTCTTTCCCCAGGATCCAGATTAAGTGATTGCAAATCAAACTCATTTATAAAACGCGAAGAATTGTCTCTAAAACTAGCACTTGGTTGAGAAGAATTATGTTTCATAAAAAATCTGTCCATTTCAAATCCACAAGAATCAACAATAATATAACACCCCATAAATTTTTTAAGCTAAGACTTGAACCATCCTTCGTAGTGAGTAAGTTTTTACCAAGGAATTCAAATTTTTCCTAAGTGTTAAGGTCACTAGATGTAGTACCTTCAGTTCCAATTATAACTAAAGAGAAATCCATTCAAGTCATTCCTAGGTTCCTTTAAATTTTGGGTCAACTTCAAACGACCATAACATTCAGTACATGATGAGTTAGGTGGCCCATAAGATATCAAATGACAGGTCTTGGAATCCTCTTTCCAACGCCACCAATTTTGCTAATTTTGGAGCTCGTATGAGGGACATATTCCCGTTTGAAGTCAAGATGTCCAGTTAAGAAAAGTTACCCCAAAATATGAGGGGTATTTTGGTCTTTTCCTTACCGAAACAGATTTAATTCATTTTTAGTAAGCTTTTAGGAGTCTAAACTGCTTTGGTTCAGTTTTATAATCCTAATCTATGCTTAGGGTTTTAGAAGAGTGTTCAAGAAGAGAAAAGAGGAGAGAAGAGGAAAGGTTCAAGGCGTTCGTCGAGATTCTTGAGTTTTCTTGCGGAGTTTCGCCAAAGGGTTGATCCCTAAGAGGTATGTAAGTTTTCATAGTGTTGGGTTCGTTCATCCACAGGCGAATCATGGTTTACATTATCAAATTCATCCCTAGAGATTGAGAAATTAAGTTCTTGATGAGTTTCTTGCAGAGTTGTTATTCGTTCTTGAATCTTGATGTTTGGTTGAATTCTTGAGGTGAAGATTTTGTTAAGGGGTTGAGTAAATTGATATTTCTTGAGTGAGTTTCTCTAAAATTGTTATAGGTTATAGGAATTCGACATTTTTTACCTTAGAATTTCAGTGGGTATAAGTTGAATCGGGTTTGGGAGAAGAAGGAAAGATCAGGCAGAAAATGGCGCCCAAGTCAGCGTCGTGGACTTTCTCCCCCAGAGAGAAATTTCTCTCTCTGCGTCGCGGAGAGAACGCGGAATCCACTATTTCAAAAACTATTTCACGACCAAATATTATAATTCATCTCTGCGTCGCGGACTTGCTCCCCAAACAGGACTTGCTCCCCAAACAGTGTTTTTCGACCATTTCTCATGATTAACTATCTAAAAGTCATTTAATCATCGCGATATCCTTCATATCAAAAATCATAACTCTTGAATTCATAATTCAAATTCAAGATCGACTTAAGAGTTAAGCCTTGAGATTTTTTTTGAGTATTTTAGGAAAGTCCCTTTGAGTCTTTTGAGGAGTCTTATACAATTTCTAATAACTTGTTTCAAGAATCGAGTAAGTGAGTATGAGAATGAGGAGAATGTATTCATGAGTCTACATTATCATCGAGATCCTTCATGTCATGAATCAAAACTCTTGAATTCATAATTCAAATTCAAGAAAGAGTTAAGAGTAGTGTTCAAGAAAGTCTTTGAGTTAAAGTATTGCATTTGAGTTCAATGAATTTTATTAAGCTTTAAGCTTTGTATGCTTGAGTTAGTCTTCCGCTTGTAGTCAGCTAGGAGGAGGGTTCGCTTGGGGACCAACAATGGTTCTCGAGTGCCGGCCACATCCAGGGTGTAGGCTCGAGTAGTGACAAATAAAATCTTACGAAAAAATAAGTTTGTACAGAAGAACTTACCAATTTATGCGAGATAATGGGGGTAGGACTTCAATTATGCAGTGAAGAATACTTGTAAGTTGTAGATTTTCTAACAATCTTATATTTTGTTTAGAATTTTGTTAGAGCTTTTATTTGTTTTTAATTTCAATTAAGAAAGGAATGGGCCAGATGAGATGGCAAAAAAAGGTGGTTAAGAAAGGGGTGGGGCCAATGAGGTGGCAAAAAAAGGTTAATTATAAAGAAAAAATTGATTTTAAAGTAAAAAAAAAAAGCCTTTCGCGGTATTCAAACTCGCGCGGTCGCTATCTGAAATGGGACTTTGGCCAATGTGCCCAGGCATGCGCACACACACAATTTTTTTTAAAAAAGTTACCGGGTACATGTGGGTCTGCCTTTGTTTCTTATACTTTTTTTATCACACTATTCTTCTCTATATGATATGTTATTCTTTCTCTATTATTCTCTATGTCATACTGCCTTGTTATGTGTTACTTGAGCCGAAGGTCTTCTGGAAACAATCTCTCTTTATTTTTACGAGGTAGGAATAAGGTCTGTGTACATTCTATCCTCTCCAGACCTTGTGGGAATACTAGGTATGTTGTTGTAAAGATCCATGGGCTTATGCCCCATGCCTCGAGGCTTATGCCTGGTCCTATACTAAGTAGAATGCTCCGCCTTAGGCTTTCACTCTTTAAGCCACTGCTTTTTTGTTGCAAAGTATATTAGTTTTAAGACTTTGGATCAGGGTCTGATGATCATCTTGAAATTAATCCTTTCTCATAATGTATGACTAATGTCTAATGTGTAATACTAAGGTAATATAAAAGAGGCATTTGCAGAAAGAAAAATTTAACAGCAAAAATCAGAAAACTTTTGACAGAAAAAATCATCATAATATGTTAGTTCCATTTGTATATACTAGTACTAATTACTAGGAGTATGCTAATTTAGTTGAATTGGATTTTCCATTCAACTGTTGAAAGTTGCTCTTCTTTAAGTTGTTGAAAATAAGTACTATGTTAACTCCTATTCTTGAACTCTTATATTCAATCTTCTTAGCCAGATGGAGTGAACAATCATATGAAAAAGATCAAATCTTTTAGGAGATCCATTGATCACAAAATGCCTTTGCACTTGCTTCACTCTCCTATGCATTCTCAAATACTGAGTCTGAGAAATACTCATTAGTATCTTCTTGATATTTGGTATGTCCTTCACACCAATAGTCACAGAGAATGCATTCCAATTTAAGACATCACTAAATGGTGGCACATAGCTGTCTGATATCAAGACAGGTATACATTCTGCATATATCGCTTCGACAACTCTTGGACTTGCAACTTCATATCCACTTGGACATAAACAGAACCTGCTGTTCTTCAACATGGTTTCATAAGATTTGTCATTTGGAAGTTTGTCATAAACCAACACATCTTCATCTTTTCCTTTCCATTGTTCTAGTAGGTGGTGTCTTATGTTACCATGTAAACCACCAGCAAAGAATGCTAGGATTGATCTTCTTGATGGTGAGGGACCTCCAATGAGTCCTTTGATATCACCCGTCTTGAGATTGATTTCCGGTAAGGATACATCTTTTAGAGGATTAAAACCTTCTGAGGTATTGGCATTGCATAGAACTCTTATGGAGGTGTTAAATAGATGTGGAACATATGAAGTCAAATGTGGCCCCTGGAGATCAATAGAAAAGTTTTTCATCAAAAAAGGCAAATTTGATGACAATTTGTACGTTCGTCTGACTTTCCTTTTTAGTATGTTTCATAAAGAATGTTTCTTTCTAGACAATTCTTTAAGTTCAACTTTACACATGTCATGTTTAAGATGACAAAATAAAATGACATTTTGATACATTCCTTACTTTCTTAAACTTTGTGTCAAGTCAAAACAGACAAACAAATTGAAATAGAGAGAGTATGTCAGAGTATGAAACTCGTTGACTCTAGAGAATTTGCTTACCCAATCATGACAAGAAAGCATAAAGTGATCAGCACCAAGACTTCTGTTCCAAAAAGAATGTCTTTCAGAAA
The DNA here is from genome assembly GCA_036250505.1 of Solanum acaule. Taxonomy (NCBI): domain Eukaryota; kingdom Viridiplantae; phylum Streptophyta; class Magnoliopsida; order Solanales; family Solanaceae; genus Solanum; species Solanum acaule. The sequence goes on along the minus strand of JAJOOR010018404.1, from coordinate 19,856 downwards.
TGACTTTGACATAATCAGCAACAGTTCTACCAATGGCATGCATATCATGGGCACCAGGAACAAAAAGGTATTGAACCATAACTACTACACTGAATGGTAGAAAATACACCAAGGCCTCATCTGGATTTTTTGTTCTATACAGGCTCCCCCTTTCCATTTCATGTATAAATCTTCCCTCTGTTGAATATATACTCCTACATGGACCATTATGGAATATTGGAGGTTCTCCTTCCTCATACACATATACCTTGAAGTTCTTCTCCATTTCAAGATAGCTCCTACAACATTTTTCGCGAAAGATATAAATGATGAACATACACGACGTTACTATAGATTTAGTTTAAGTTCTATGCACTAACAGTATATACACAACCAGTTCACGTATAGACTATTATAAGTAAATCTCTATGATAAACATTAGCCAATAACATGATAAAATGGTAGTTTATATAACTTAAATTAATGTAAGGTCGGACCAATAAGGTTTGTGCTAGACCTGTAATCACTCATACATCTTTAATCATATGTCTCGGATTTGACGAAGTGACATTTGTTAGGGAGAATTTTACCTCCTAATGTGGAACTTTCTGGCACAACTCCGAATTTAGTTGGACTCTAATACAGATACCACAGATCGAATGAGAAACAAAAGAGAAAATAAAATTGTGAGAGGTAGAATTAGTAGTACCTGTGGAAGGCATTTGCATTATGGTACAAGGGGCCTTGAGGAACATAATCAGGGTCATGATGGTTAGATATCATACTCCCATTTCTAGCAGCTTCTCTTATTGATGATCTGGATTTTGCCAAAATTGCTTCAAGCCTTTCTAACCTGCTATACATTTTAAGTACCCCTTTAGTTGCATTATAACCATGTTCTTCTCCTTCATTAGATATATCCTTATCAATCTCTTCTTCTCCTTCATTCGATTCATCCCTCTCAATTTCTTCTCCTCCTTCCTTATATTTACAAGTTAGCAAAGCACAATAACAAGAAAATAGATCAACATAGAGTTTAAGTTCTATACGCTGAAGGTTACACAATCACGTTACTTAAAAAAGTAAATAAATCAATTTTTTTTTCAAGGAAAACAAGTTCCTTGAAAATGAAGAAAATGAATTCCCTGATGCAAATAGAAAAAACGAGTTTCATAAGTGATCTTCCAAACTTATTGTCTCCTCTTCACACACCCCCCCCCCCTCCCCCTTCCAAAACTCCCACACTCCACCTTTTCACATCCCATAGTGTTTACACCAAAAAAATAAGTAAAAGATTCACTTATTTTTCAAGAAAATATTTTCCTTTATACCTAACATGCACACCCATAAAGAAACAACACAATCATTAAAACCTTCTATCACATGTTAAATATACTAACACTAACAATGTATATAACATAATTAAATCCTCAGTATACACATAAGTAAGAAAAATAAAACAATATATAAAACAAGGGAAAAGTAGGATTTACTTGGGGAGGTTGATGAGGTATTGACTCTTCTTCAACTACCAAATTCTCATGAAATGAATTATTGTTGAAACGAGAAGTAAAAGATGAAGAAGTCTCATGTTGCTCTTCATAACTACTTAAAGACCTCAAAGAATAAGAGTTAAAGATTCCAACAGACTTCCATTTCCAAGAAGAAGAAAATGACACAAAAGATGAACTACTTTGTGGGCCTATTAATGTACAAGCAATAATTGAAAGAAGAACCAAAGGAATGAAAACCAAAAGAGCCAAATTAGATGACAAAAATGAAGGCAATTGCAACTTCTTGAAAGACCACATTTTCTAATTTTTGCATGCCCACTATACTCTCTTTAAATAAATAAATAAGAACATTCTGAGATTCATTACTTCATTTCAAGTTATTCTTTGCTGCAAAATTGCATTATTCTTGCATATCATGTGTTTAAAATAAGCTAAAAAGGGCACTTGCTAAGTAGCCTAACACTTTTATGGGGATCTTCTCCTTGAAAAGTTTCCTTAAAGTTCAAGTAATAAAAAAATTTATACTTTACTTTTCTCCATTTTTTTGTACCAATAGTTCAATTCCCAAAATCTATTCAACCTTTAATGTTTTTGTGTACCACAGCTCAGCTCTATGGTCAGAAGTTCTAAGATAAAATTATTTATTTTTATTTTATCTTAATAGTATTTATTTTTTAAAATTATGAATACCTCAATAGAGTATATACTTAATGAAAATATAATTGAAAGTAAATTAAGAATATCCTTCATAATTAGTATTTTATTTAAGATATGTAAAAAAAAAAAATTAGACGGAGATAGAGAGAGTACTAATAAAAATGAAATGAACAACTCTCTTAATTAATTTCATGTATAAACATAGGAGTTATTACCATTTTCTTAACTTTAAAATTTGAAAAGACCACTTCCCCCATCTTAATTTTTTTTTTGTTGACTATACATACTTTTGAATATTTTAACGATCTCTTACCATATAACAAAAAAAAAAATTTAGCTGTAATAAATATGCACACTAACATAGAGAGCTAAATAAAATTACCCTTTTATTTATAGTTTCTTAAGAGGTGTGTCAAGTCAGTAGTGAACAACTATTGTTGGACAGAGAGAGTAATAATTAAGTTATTAATTAATTACCGTTAAATATCATTTCTGGTGTAGTGTTAACTCTAAACATTAATCATATATTTCTAAAGATCTATAGTATTTTGAAATCAAAATATTTGACTTGCATTGTAGTATTAATCAAATCATTCATAATTTTAATTTTGTTGTAGTATCACTAGTATCAATCAAATCATTTCAAAAGTTTTAATTTTAAACTTAATTGTTAAAGTACACACTTTAGCCACGTACGTTTGGCTTACTCAAAATGCAACTTGCAACGTATCCATTCATTTAAGATATCATCCCATATAGTCAAAAATGTACAAATTGGGCTATTCACGAGGCTAAACCGCCATCCAAGTTGTCATAATATTTATGATGATACAGCAAAACCCAAGAATTATAAGCTGTAATATTTTGACGGAGAAATAGTTGACTTAATTTATTACACCCTCTATTTCATAGTATTAAGCGATTTTTTGAAGTTTTTTTAGAGATAATTGTTGAGACCTCCTTCGAGGTTTACTTATCTTCTTTAGTGATGTATGCGTAGATCAGACTTCATTCCTTTTTTGCCTGAATGTGGCATTTTATTTACTCGAACTCGAGAAACACAATCATCAAGCCAGAGACAGCTGTCAAAGAAGACCAATAAAATCTTGATTCAGCATAAGCAAGGGATTCACTTTCTCTGTGGTTTACGATATTATGTCTATCTTCTTTATTTTAATTTTCTTCTAACCATTCTTGAAACCTATTTAAAATAAATATAAATTTAATTATAATTTGACAACTCTGTCCCTCTTTATATTAATTGCTTCATATCAATCCATATTACTTAAAAAAGGACTTATTCAATAAAAAATTTAAAATTAAATGTGAATCTTTGTTTTATAAAAAAGTTATTTGTATTGATTTTTTTTGTTAAATAAGTCATGTTTTTGGTATGCATTAATATGAAGAAATTAACATAAAAAAGGGTAAATTTGTTAAGTTATAATTGATTTATATTTATTTTAAATTAATTTAAAGAATGGTAAAAAAAGCAAAATAAGGGATGTAAGATAAATATCGTAAACCACATGGGAGGTGAGTGTTATAGAGAGAAATCTAAAAGAAAACTCTATGAAATTATCCCTTTTTTTATTGTTCAAAATAATTGAATTGTTTAAAGTTTAAAAGATCGATGTTTGAAAATACTGTAATATCCAATTACGGCATTAAATTTTTGATTTCCATATGATATACTATATCTACTACACCATGCCCACTTCAATTTTTAACTATATCTCTGATGTTAAATAAATAAATTTTTAAAAAATATTATTCAATATTTTAAAGAAAAGTATCTAATTTAACAAAGTATAAAATAAACTCTTTTTTTATGGATGTAAAATGAATATAATTAAATTGGAAGGGAGGAAAAATTAGCAATATATTGGAAAGACAGGAGTTGGTGTAGATTGCCCCGAGATTGGAGCTTAAAAGTTCCGTTACGGTAACGTATAGTAAATCAGCAATAAATATTTATCAGCTCTATGATAAAGTATTTCAGAAATCCAAGATACTCTATTTTCCTTTAATTTTTACATATGAAATGAGTAAAGAAAAAATTAGTAGAATTTTAGTCGGTGGATGTAGAGAGTACTAAATACACCCACTCAATGTAACAATGGGTGCAAAATCTGAACAATTTTTAATATTACAGGTGCTGTAAAGGTACTCATGATTCAGTTTAGATGGATTTTTTTATTAAAAAAATTAAATTAAACTAACTTTTTAAATATTGAAATCAAATTAAACTAATGAGATTGATAGTTTATCACTTCGGTTATAATTGATTAATATATATTTTGAGTTTGTTCGCTCATTTATCAACATTAAAATTTGTTTTTCAAAAATTACTAATTAGTCAATAATATTATAAGAGTATATGTATATTGTTGTGATATCATTAAGGTTTCTTGTCCAGAAATTACTCATTAGTCAATGATATTATAAGATTATATGTATATTTTTATGGTATCATTATGATTTCTTGTTCAAAAATTACTCATTAATCAATGATACTATAAGAGCATATGCGTACTCTAATTATCATTGACTAATCATGAGTAATTTCTAAACAAAAAATCTTAACGATACCATTACAATATATATACATACATACTAATTTAGTATCAATTAAGTGAAATTATCAGCCTTAATGATACCAATACAGTATGTGATACTGATTTAGTATCAGTTAAGATGAAATTAGTTGGGAGAGAGAATATAATGTAATTATTTAGTGGGGGTATTGTAACACCCCAGAAAATAGTAGGTTAAACTAGAGCCTAAATATAAGGTTAAAAACTATAAAATGACTCCCCCTAGATTAATAGACCATCTAAACATGATATGGGGGTTTTAAGAGTCAAGGCCTAAGGGACAAGTGCCAAGCAAAAGGGGCAAGCCAAGGCCAAAGGCCAAGGCTGCCCCAAATTTGAGCACACTGCCTCAAGCTCCACGGCCACCACCACGGTTCGTGGTCATGACCACTGCTCGTGGGAGGCCTCGGGTAGTGGACTTGGGCATGGGGCTTGGGGGCATGAGGTAGCCTACCTACTGCCTCACCCTCCACGAGCAGGACCACGGGGCATGGTCCACTTCACGACTCGTGAAGGTGCTCGTGAAGTTGCCTTGGTTTCATGAAAAATTGGGACATGTTGGGGGAGCTACTGGTCAAGGGACTACGGGCACCACCACGGGCTGTGGTGCCCTTAACGAGGCATGAAGGTGGCTCTTGGAGGTTACTTAGGCGCGAGGAGGCAAGGCTTTGAAGCCTTGGCCTTTCCTCAAGATCACGACTCATGGTCATGACCACAAATTGTGGGAGGTCTCATGGTCATCCCTTGGCCTCATGGGAGGTTGACTACTTGGAGGAGGCTACTGTCTAAGGGACCACGAGCACCCCCATGAGCCGTGGTCCTTGGACGGGGCTGCCTAAATGAGGGGTGTTTGAGTAATTTCCTAATTAATTAATAATTATGTGGGGGCTCTTTTAATGGTTTTATATCACTAGTATAAATATTTTAAAGTCCCAAAACATCTCATTTACCCCTTCATTCTCCAAAACCCAAATCAAAAATCAAAAGAGTTCTTCCTCTCATTATTTCTCTCTCTAGACTCAAGAAGAAGAAGAAGCCATTGGAGCTAGAGTTGTTAGATTTGTAAGGTTCTTCCCCAAAGTTCTTGGAGTTTCTTAGTCAAGGTATGGATTCTTTTCATCCTTGGGTAGTTATCAGTACCCAAGGAGCCCCTTCAAATTATGTTTTCAAGATATCAAACCCCTAATCTAGGGTTTTCAATCAATGACATGGGTCTTCTTCCAAAACGCTTTCTATTGTTTAATTATGGTTTATTATGATGATTTATGGTTACATTAATGAAATATTGTTGGATTTTGATGAAAATCTCCCTTGGACCCATGATTTCCTCTTCTTCCCAAATTGTGAACTAAGGTGTGACTTGATTGATCATGGAAGCTTGACAATTGATTATGTTTATGTTTATTAAGTTGTTGAATCACGAAATTCCTCTATTTAATGTTGTAATTCTAGAACTTAGGGTTGATCATGATTCCTAGCCTTGAAGGGCAATAACTAGGGTTTGTATATGTTGATGAAGATTGTATATGAACTCATGATTCACTTAGATAGTGATGATCCTATGAATATTGTGTAATTTTGGTATTGATGCAAGATCCTTCTTCCCTATACCCTTACACTTGATTATGCATGAAGTATGTATGTATGTTTATGATAAGCTTGTTGTGTTGATTGAAAGGTCATGCTCATGAACACACTATGAATACGATGTGAAAGGTTTACCCACATGTTAAGGATTCTAAGGTTGAAAGTTCATGCTCACCCTATGAATCTATGAGCAATTATGATATTATGTTGGTTGAAGTGCCTAGTGCATTCTTTCATGAATATGAACTTAAGTAAAGACTTAATACGAATTTTAAAAGGAATTATGCTTAGCACCGAGCGGATATGAGTATGAGATGGGTTCCTTCACGCTAGTAGTTGGGTTCCCAATACGGTGTCTCATGAGATGGAAACCTCCACGTTAGTAGTTAGGGTTTCTAGAAGCAATCTCCGTATCCTATAACTATGTTCCCACATAGGTCTTTAGCTAGTGGATCCACCTAAAAGCTATTATGAAAGTTCTACCTTAGGAAAGTAGGACACCTCTTTTCGGTGTGGGGGTAGAACACTGGATTCCATGTAGCTCACATGGTCCTATGCCGGTTAATGCTATTCTCCCTATATGATATGAATATGAACAATGATATGAATATGAACTATGATACGAACATGGACTCTAATTATGACTTCTTAAGACTACTTAGTATGAGTGGGGGTATGGGACTTCACTTATGCATTGCACAAGTAGGCTTCAAGATGGGTTATGGTGAGGTTCTCTTATGTTATGATGACTTATGGATTATGTATGAAAGATATGTATGAATATTAAGGTTGACTTTACTTGTTACAAGTTATGAATATGTATGACTCCTTACTTATGTATGTTGACTATGAATAAGGCAAAGTAAGATATGTATGTTGTTGGTAGCCTAAATGTGATACTTAGCATTTGGTAGGGTTATGGGACTTTACCTTTTTATTGCACTAGTGTGGCTTTGGGTTGCTTATATGTTGGTTTGACTTATGTTTCTTCATAAATGTGCATAATGGCTTTTAAACTTGAATAAGGCATGATTTCAACCAAATGTCCCATTTATGCATGTTTTAAGGATTTTGTGCATGGCTTTCATACTTAGTACATTATTTGTGCTAACCCATATTTTCTACATTCTATGAGTGTTGGTTCCGATCGTTGAGACGTTCTACTTTCTTCAAGTGAAGCTTGAGTTGACTATTGCCAAGGCTTGGCGAGTCCTCAAGTTCGGGGACAAGATGTTATTATTTCTAGTTTCTATTGTACTTCCTAATTTTGAGACTTTATTGATGTAAAGGGCTTTGACCTTATTTGTACTCTCTATTATACTAGATGGTGACTGAGACAAGTCTAGATTCGTATTTTCGTTTATGAAAAGGAGTTGACTTCGATTGTAAAAGTTATAAATTTTTCTATATTATTCTATGTCTTTATGTTATGATTATGCTAAGGGCTTGTATGAGACCCCTTTGGGGTCAAGTAATCCATGTTGCTCCTATGGGGTAACCCCGGGTCGTGACAAACTTGATAATCAGAGCACAAGGTTTATAAAATGATTCTAGGAGGATATCTTATGAACCACGTCTAGTAGAGTCGTGTTCATAAGTGTGAAGAACGCCACCCTTATGAATGAGAAGCAATAAGATGTTTAGGAACTTTCACTTTCTTGATTACTCTTTAGTCGTGCCTTAGAGTTTTAATTCTATGAAGTCCTTTTTCCTAACCCTTTTCTGATATATATAAGATATGAATACAAGAAGGGTGAATGCAAGGAGGATGGAAGAGGAGAATGTGAATAAAGGAGTTCCTCCCCAAGCTCCTCAAGATCTTCAAGCTCCTAATGATGAGGGGGCTATGACCAATGTTGAAATAAGGGCGGCTCTTCAAACATTGACACATTCTTTAACGACTCAAGTCACTAGAGATGCTAGAGTTCAAGTGAACCCCAATGCAAGTACAACCACTTCAAGGATAAGGAATTTCACAAGAATGAATTCCCCTATGTTCTATGGCTCCAAAGTGGATGAAGACCCACAAGGCTTTATAGAAGAAGTGTTTTAGGTGGTCGATGCTATGGGGGTGTCATCTCAAGAGAAGGCGGAACTAGCCGCCTACCAATTGAAGGATATGGCTCAAGTATGGTATGAGCAATGGAAGGATGAGAGACCCATGAGAGCGGGCCCGGTAGATTGGGGAGTGTTCAAGTTGGCCTTTCTTGATAGGGTTTTCCCCCTAGAGTTGAGGGAGAGAAAGATGCAAGAATTCATCAACCTCCACCAAGGAGGTATGAGTGTGAAGGAATATGGCCTTAAGTTCACCTAATTATATAAGTATGCTCCAACCTTAGTGGCGGACTCAAGGGCCAAGATGAACAAATTTGTTATAGGAATATCCGACTTGGTAGTCAATGAATGTCGTTCGGCAATGCTCATTCCAAGTATGAATATTTCATGTCTTATGGTTCATACCGAACAAATTGAGGAACAAAAGCTCAAGCAAGTGAATAGAGAGGTAAAAATGGCAAGGACCGATGATGGGAATTCTTCGAAGGGTAAATTTGAGGTTCAAGGTAAACCAAGGTTCAAGAAGAGGTTTTCCAAACAAGGATCATCTAGAACTCCAAGGGTCAACAAAGATAGGGTGTCTAACCCTAAGCCACAAGGAGGAAATAGTGGTAGCTCTTATGTTAAAAGACCTAGTTGTGCAAAGTGTGGCAAGAAGCATGAAGGCAAGTGCCTAGTTGGCACGGATGGTTGCTTTAGTTGTGGGAAGAGCTGTCATATGAAGAGAGATTGTCCCATGCTAAGGGATCAATGAAGAGAGGGCAAGCAAGTCCCTCCTAGTGGCTCAAATTCCAATGCTCCCAAGAAGAATCGCTTCTATGCTCTCCAATCCCGAGAGGACCAAGAGACCCCGGACGAGGTAACGGGTATGTTGCAAGTCTTTCCCATTAATGTTTATGCATTATTAGACCCCGGTGCCACTTTATCATTTGTTACACCTTTGGTGGCTATGAAATTTGAAGTACTCCCCAAAATATTAGAGGAACCTTTTTTGGTTTCTACCCCGGTGGGTGACTTGGTTGTAGCTAAAAGAATTTATAGGATTTTTCCCATTTCATTGTCTCATAAAGTCACTTTAGTTGATTTGATTGAATTAGATATGTTAGACTTTGTTGTCATCTTGGGGATGGATTGGTTGCATGCATGTTTTGCGTCCATTGATTGTAGAACCCGGGTGGTTAAGTTTCAATTTCCAAATGAACCTACTTTAGAATGGAAGGGGGGAAATTCTATCCCTAGAGGTTGTTTTGTTTCATGTCTAAAATCTAGGAAAATAATTTCCAAGGGGTGTGTTTACCACATTGTTAGGGTTATGGATGTGGAGTCCGAGACTCCTTCTTTGGAGTCGGTCCCCGTGGTGTGTGAATTTTCAGAAGTATTTCCTAATGACTTGCCCGACATTCCTCCCAAATGGGAAATAGACTTCGACATTGATCTTTTGCCGGATACACAACCCATATCCATTGCCCCTAATCGGATGGCTGTGGCCGAATTAAAGGAATTGAAGGAACAACTCAAGGACTTATTAGACAAGTGTTTTATTCAACCAAGCATATCTCCATGGGGTGCTCCGGTATTGTTCGTAAAGAAGAAGAATGGGTCCCTTAGGATGTGTATTGATTACCGCCAATTGAACAAGGTCATAATAAAGAATAAGTATTCACTTCCTAGGATTGACGATTTGTTTGATCAACTCCAAGGGGCTTACTTTTTCTCCAAAATAGATCTTTGTTCGGGTTACCATCAACTAAGGGTAAGAGGATGTGACATTCCTAAGATGGCCTTTAGGACCCCGTACGGTCACTACGAATTTGTGGTTATGTCTTTTGGGTTAACAAATTCGCCGGTGACATTCATGGACCTAACGAATAGGGTATTTAGGCAATATCTTGTTTCGTTTGTGATTGTTTTTATTGACGATATTTTGATCTATTCAATAAGTGAGGGTGAACATATGGATCATTTAAGGATTGTGTTGCAAGTCCTTAAAGACCACCAATTATATGCTAAGTTTAGTAAGTGTGAGTTTTGTCTATGGTCGATTTCTTTCCTTGGTCATACTGTGTCGACATGAGTATTAAGGTTGATCCTAAGAAGACAAATGCGGTCAGGAGTTGGCCTAGACCTCTAACTCCTACCGATATTAGAAGATTTTTGGGTTTGGCCGGTTATTATAGGAGATTTGTTGAGGTTTTCTCCTCCATTGACGACCTTGACTCAAAAAAAAGCTAAATTTGTGTGGCCAGAGACTTATGAGAAAAGCTTCCAAGAGTTGAAAGATAGACTCACCTCTGCTCCGGTGTTGACATTACCGGAGGGTACCGATGGGTTTGTAGTATACTGTGATGCTTCTCGAGTGGGTTTGTGATGTATCCTTATGCAACATGGTAAGGTGATTCACTATTCTTCAAGGCAACTCAAGGTCCATGAGAAGAATTATCCGACTCATGACCTTGAATTAGCGGCGGTTGTGTTTGCTTTGAAAATATGGAGACATTACTTATATGGGGTCCATATAGATGTGTTTACCGACCACAAAAGTCTTCAATATGTGTTTAGCCAAAAAGACTTGAATCTCCGACAAAGAAGGTGGTTAGAACTTTTGAAGGATTATGACATGAGTGTCCTTTACCACGCCGGCAAAGCTAATGTAATTATGGATGCCCTAAGTAGATTGTCCATGGGTAGTGTGGCTCATGCAGAAGATGGGAAGAAGAAATTGGTTCGTGATGTGCATAGGTTGGCCCGGTTAGGTGTCTAACTAGTGGATTCCACCAAGGGTGGAGTTGTGGTCCATCATAGTTCCGAATCGTCCTCTGTGGTTGATGTGAAGTCTAAGCGACATATTGATCCTATATTAATGGAGTTGAAAGAATCGGTACTCAACAAGTCTGTTGAGGCTTTCTCCCAAGGGGGAGATGGGGTGCTTAGGTACCAAGGTAGATTATGTCTTCCGGATGTTGATGGCTTAAGAGAGAAAAATCTAGAAGAGGCTCATGGTTCGCGGTATTCTATTCATCCAAGAACCACCACAATGTACCGTGATTTACGGGAAGTTTATTGGTGAAATAGCATGAAAAAGGATATAGTGGGTTTTGTGGTCAAATGTCTGAATTGTCAACAAGTCAAGGCCGAACAACTAAAGCCGGGAGGTTTGTTCCAAGATATAAATAATCCCACTTGGAAGTGGGAGGAGGTGAATATGGACTTTGTTGTGGATTTGCCTTATACTCGAAGGCAACATGATTCTATTTGGGTCATTATTGATAGGATGACTAAATCAGGCCACTTCATTCCCGTTAAGGTTACTTTTTTGGCAGAAGACTATGCCAAGTTGTACATCAAGGAGGTATTGAAGTTGCATGGGCTTCTTTGTCTATCATTTCGGACCGGTGTGCTCAATTTACTTCACATTTTTGGAAGGCGTTCCAACAAGGGCTTGGTACCAATGTTAAGCTTAGTACCGCTTTCCACCCTCAAACGGATGGTCAAGCGGAACACACCATTCAAAACGTAGAAGACATGGTGAGGGTGTGTGTGATTGATTTCAAGGGTAATTGGGATGACTATCTTCCCTTGATAGAATTTGCCTACAACAATAGTTACCACTCAAGCATTGCCATGGCTTCGTTTGCAGCACTATATGGTAGGAGGTGTAGATCTCTGGTGGGTTGGTTTGAAGTAGGTGAGTTTTCTCTAATTGGTCCCGAACTAGTTTATGATGCCATTGAAAAAGTTTGACTTATTAGAGAGGCTGAAAACGGCCCAAAGTCGGCAAAAATCTTATGCAGATGTTAGAAGGAGGGATCTTGAATTTGAGATTGGTGATTGGGTCTACTTGAAAATCTCACCTATGAAAGGTGTGTTGAGGTTTGGTAAGAAGGGGAAATTTTGTCCCCGATATGTGGGCCCATACCAAATCTTAAACCGTGTTGGGAAAGTTACATATAAATTAGACTTACCGAATGAGTTGGCTCCGGTTCACCCGGTGTTTCATGTTTCCATGCTTAAGAAGTGCATTGGTTATCCAGTATCCATCTTTCCTTTAGAGGGCTTAGGAGTTGATGAGAACCTTTCTTATGAAGAGGTCCCGATGGAGATTTTGGACCGAAAAGTTAAGAGCTTAAGGAACAAAGAGGTAGTTTCCGTCAAAGTCTTATGGAGGAATCACTTAGTTGAGGGTGCTACATGGGAGGCCGAGGCTGATATGAAGTCCCGTTATCCTCATCTTTTTCCTTCTACTCCTATCCCAACTTGAGGTAAGTAGTTTTCTTGAGTTTGGTGCTTTGGAAGTCATTTGTGCTATAAGTGTTCTTTATGATTTCCTTATATAGTGCATGTTCTTGATGAAATTCATGTTTAGTATAAATTAAGCTCTCATGAATTATATGTTTCTCATGTTGTATTGCATTTGTGTATGATGTTGGCATATGTGACTTCATGAGATGATTTGATGAACATGTCTTGCTATACTTGTGATGATATGGCATATTGGCTCCTTATTGTTGTGTTGAGCTTGTTTGAGTTGGAGAAGGTAGTTCCTCCTAAAACGATATGAAATGATGAGTTTTATGCATATTGGGTTGTAAATGTAGTTCCTACTTCCTTATGATTGCATTGTTTATGTCTTGAGATGGAGTTGATGTTTCTTCCTATGAATTGTACATTATCTTAATGTTACATAGATGATGGGCTGCTAGTCTTGAGTCTTTAATTCCATAGGGTGTCTAAACCGCCATTCGAAGACGAATGTTCCAAATGGCAAGATAATGTAACACCCCGAAAAATGGTAGGTTAAACTAGAGCCTAAACATAAGGTTAAAAAGTATAAAATGACTCCCCTTAGATTAGTAGACCATCTAAACATGATATGGGGGTTTCAAGAGTCAAGGCCTAAGGAACAGGTGCCAAGCAAAAGGGTCAAGCCAAGGCAGCCCCAAATTTGAGCACACTGCCTAAAGCTCCATGGCCACCTCCACGGCTCGTGGGAGGCCTCATGGAGTAGACTTGGGCATGGGACTTGGGGGAATGAGGTAGCCTACCTACTGCCTCACCCTCCACGAGCAGGACCACGGGGAGTGGTCCACTTCACGACTCGTAAAGGTGCTCGTAAAGTTGCCTTGGTTTCATGAAAAATTGGGACATGTTGGAGGAGCTACTGGTCAAGGGACCACGGGCCGTGGTTCCCTTGATGAGGTGTGAAGGTGGCTCGTGAAGGTCACTTAGGTGCAAAGAAGCAAGGCTTTGAAGCCTTGGCCTTTCCTCAAGACCATGACCTCCACCACGACTCGTGGTCATGACCACAGATCGTGGGAGGTCTCGTGGTCATGCCTTGGCCTCATGGGAGGTTGACCACTTGGAGGAGGCTACTTCCTAAGGGACCACGAGCACCCCCACGAGTTGTGGTCCCTTGGATGAACCGTATAGGTGGGCATGGTCACTGAGCTGGGCTGCCTAAATGAGGGGTGTTTGAGTAATTTCCGAATTAAATAATAATTATGTGGGGGCCTTTTTAATGGTTTTATATCACTAGTATAAATAGTTTTAAGTTCCAAAACACCTCATTTACCCCTTCATTCTCCAAAACCCAAATAAAAAATCAAAAGAGTTTTTCCTCTAATTATTTTTCTCTCAAGACTAAAGAAGAAGAAGCCATTGGAGCTAGGGTTGTTAGATTTTCAAGGTTCTTCCCCAAAGTTCTTGGATTTTCTTAGTCATGGTATGGATTCTTTTCATCCTTGGGTAGCTATCACCCAAGGAGCCCCTTCAAATTATGTTTTCAAGATATCAAATCCCCCAATCTAGGATTTTCAATCTATGACATGGGTCTTCTTCCAAAATGATTTCTATTGTTTAATTATGGTTTATTATGATGATTTAGGTTATATTTATGAAGTATTGTTGGATTTTGATGAAAATCTCCCTTGGATCCATGATTTCCTCTTCTTCCCAAATTGTGAACTAAGGTGTAACTTGATTGATCATGGAGGCTTGACAATTGATTATGTTTATGTTTATTAAGTTGTTGAATCATGAAATTCCCCTATTTAATGTTGTAATTCTAGAACTTAGGGTTGATCTTGATTCCTAGCCATGAAGGGCAATAACTAGGGTTTGTATATCTTGATGAAGATTGTATATGAACTCATGATTCACTTAGATAGTGATGATCCTATGAATATTGTGTAATTGTGGTATTGATGCAAGATCCTTCTTCCCTATACCCTTATACTTGATTATGCATGAAGTATGTATGTATGTTTATGATGAGCTTGTTGTGTTGATTGAAAGACCATGCTCATGAACACACTATAAATACGATGTGAAAGGTTTACTCACATGTTGAGGATTATAAGGTTGAAAGGACATGCTCACCCTATGAATCTATGAGCAGTTATGATATTATGTTGGTTGAAGTGCCTAGTGCATTCTTTCATGAATATGAACTTAAGTAAAGACTTAATATGACTTTTAAAGGGAATTATGCTTAGCACCGAGCGGATATGAGTATGAGATGGGTTCCTTCAAGCTAGTAGTTGAGTTCCCAATACGGTGTCTCATGAGATAGAAACCTCCACGTTAGTAGTAGAGTTTCTAGAAGCAATTTCCATATCCCATAACTATGTTCCCACATAGGTCTTTAGCTAGTGGATCCACCTAAAAGCTATTATGAAAGTTCTACTTAGGCAAGTAGGACACCTCTTTTCGGTGTGGGGGTAGAACACCAGATTCCATGTAGCTCATATGGTCTATGTCGGTTAATGCTATTCTCCCTCTATGATATGAATATGAACGATGATATGAATATGAACTATGATAAGGACATGGACTTTAATTATGACTTCTTAAGGGATACTACTTAGTATGAGTGGGGGTATGTGACTTCACTTATGCATTGCACAAGTAGGCTTCAAGATGGGTTATGGTGAGGTTCTCTTATGTTATGATGACTTATGGATTATGTATAAAAGATATGTATGAATGTTAAGGTTGACTTTACTTGTTACAAGTTATGAATATGTATGACTCCTTACTTATGTATGTTGAGTATGAATAAGACAAAGGAAGATATGTATGTTGATCGTAGCCTAAATGTGATACTTAGCATTTGGTAGGGTTATGGGACTTTACCTTTGTATTGCACTAGTGTGGCTTTGGGTTGCTTATATGTTGGTTTGTCACATCAATAGTACCACCATCTCCACTCGGGCCTACCAAAGACGTCTTTGTCAGCGATGTCTGGATCACCGACTGTATAGTCGTCTCCTCTAGATCTGGCAGGTCTCCATATATGCTCTCCTCCCTCACATCAATATGCTTCTCGTCGGCCTCTACCTCCGACTCATCAGCTGCTATGTCATCCATCTGTACATCTCTGGTGGTAGTCAGAGGAATCTTAAATGTAGTGAATCCCTTTGGCGAGCCAGATCGGGTTCACCGAAAGGATTTACTCAAAAATTTATAGAAAATGGCATGTCGGCGATGGGATGGGCCTTTCGGCGAATCACCAATAGCATTCGGCGAGCAAGGATTAGCCCGCAGAAAGGTACAGTGCATTTTAGGGGTTAGGGGCGTAGAAAGGGCGATCAAGAAATACGTTCGGTGAGTCACCGAGTGCACTCGGTGAGCTCAGGCTTCTCGCTGAAAGTTACATAACCAAACTCAAGATTTAGCACAAAATTAAAGGCGATATGGGGGAATTCTGCAAACTGCCGAGTGGTTCTGCGAGCTCGACCCAGCTCGCCAAACGGCCTAACGTGCCTACTTTCAACCCCAACTTCCTAATTCAACCCCACAACCCCCAAAAACAAAATCAAACTATGCACCCATACAATTAAGCTAAGACCCATTACACCCATGCCCTAGGATAGTTAGACTACTCCCGGTTTGGCCAAATTTTCCCATTTGATGACTTTTGCCCTTAAGAATGACGTCAACCGCTCCATCATTGGGCAAATTACGTCATTTGGCACAAATGCGGGTTACTTAGACTTCACCTGACTAGACCCAACAACATGCAAGCACAACCCCACCATTTCAATCAATTTTAAAGCATGAAAAACTCGGGAATTTAACAATATAAGCATTACGGGCATGATATTCAATTTAAAACAGGCACACACATATACAATTACGATCAGAGAGGCCCAACACACTTCACTAAGATAAAATCACTTGCAAATGAATCAAAATCGCAATATAAAAATTTGGGGTTCGAAAAACCAACCTTAAAACCCGAATGGATACTTTGAAATGTTAGGCGGCAAAGAAATCCAACTCCGAACACAAACTTGATGACCAAAATGTGATAAAAACACAAAAATATAGAATACTATAGTGCGGGTATGATTTGTAAAGTTGAAAAGTGAGGGAAAGTGAAAGAGTTTTAACTTTTGAGCCTTAAAAACCATCCAGTTCTCGCCCATTCGGCGACATAAGTTTTTCTCACCGACCCTCTCGGCGACATGCTGAGTGGGCACTTACCTGACCTCCAGTTTTTGTGGGGGTTCAAATGGTGGACAAAGTCGGGATCGCCGACCCGGTCGCCGATTCCCTAATCTGCTCATAGGCTTGCTGAGTTTTATAGACTTAACCCCTAGGGTTCCTTGACTCCAACAGCGGTACAAATCGGGCCCGTTGACCTCTTCGGTGAGTCGCCGACTAGACTTTTAGCTCGCCAATCTGCACTTTTCAAACACATGCCACACTTCAACTTACAAAATCAACACACAATTATTTCTAAAATAAAAATAAAGTGATAAACTCTTGGGTTACCTCCCAAGAAGCGCCTTAGTTAATGTTGTGGCACGATGCAAGTCCCCACTTAATTTCCATTTATGGGGTTTGCCTAATTTTCACGGGGCAACCCCTCTTCTGGCTCTGGGTAGAGACAAGATAGCACTTGGTCCATTTGGGACTCTAGTAGTTGGATGAACATGGAATGAGAGGTTGTCATCTGATTTAGCATCAGGACATTCTCTCTTATCTCCTCCAACATTCTGTCGTGCTCTTTGACTTTGTGTAGAATGAGTGAGAGGACCTCTTCAATTTTCCCACCCTCTTGCTTCTTCGTCCTTCAACGCTCGTGAGGGGGAATGAGCAAGAGCTTCACGTCTAAGAACTACAACTAACCCAAATCAAACAAGAGTTTCACAAAAGCCTCCATCAATTACATTTCTTAGTGAGCCAAAAGGTTTAAAATCTTCCCTTTACTCCGTTGATTACAATTCTTAGAGAGAAGATTAGTGAGAAGTTTTGAGATTTATTTATCTAGGTGGACATTATTTATATAAGTGGAAATCGACATCAGCTAATTTTCCAACATGTCCTGCGCGTGTAGACACAATTGGCAAAGGCGAACAATATATATGTACGTGATGGGTGAATAAACAAGTTCTCGGGGGTATTTAAAACGAGTTATAGTTTAGATGTACACTACATAAAAAACTTCATGTTCAGAGGGGGTAATGAACACTTTTGCCTTAGTTAATCAAAGTTGTTAGCCCTTTATGATACTACTTGTGTTGCACTCCTAATATAGTAATATGTAATTACATGGATTACTATATTTAAAATTTGCCATCGATGAGATGATATATTTTAGATGTACTTATTCTTTAGAGGTTTAATCTAAAATTTGAAGTTATTTGTTTAATGTGGTGTTGCATTGCATGAAACATGTTGATCTTTATCTTTACATGTTACATTTCATATTTATCACAATTTAACTAATTATTTTTTGTTAAATTTAAAGATGAAAAGAACATACAGGTTTAATCAGACAAAAGTTATTCTTACCCTTTCAAAATTTGTATAACTCATCACACATTTATTCTAATATTGTATATATTATTTCAAAAAAATTATTACTTAACCTAGAATACACATGTATTCGTGCAACGCACGTGTTCGAGAACTAATAAAGATAAAATAAAGAGAGTAAAGTTAAATTAGTGTTTTCAAATTTAGAAGTGTGTCATTCTTTCTGAAATTGATAAGAATAAAAAAATATAACTAGAAGAATTGAAGTAAATCATTTTCTTTAGTTTTTTTGCCTTTTTGACTACACATACATGTATTTCCAAGCTGGCAAATCATTTGAAGCAAAAGAGTGTGCATGAAATGGGATAAGCACGTGTAGATTGTGAAAACTAGTAGCCACCATGAGCTTACCTCATGCCATTACAATGTGTGGCCTTCACTAAAGATTCAATCAACACTACAAACTATCAACACTACTAAAGATACGACAACTCTCTGAGACTTGGAGAAAATGGGTCGATAATATCTGCAAATACCACTCATATCAATGCTATAAATAATAGGATAAATTGTTTGTAGTATATCACATATATATCCCTTCACCACTAATAAACTTGTATTTTTTTAAAGACTTGTCGTAGAAATGACTCAAATATATCCTTTTCATCCATACAATGGGATATAATTAGCAAGGCCGGTAATTAGCCTCTGTTTGAATAGAGAGTTAGAAAATGATGATGACGGTGATGGAAAAAAAGTGGCACCTGCAGCGTAACGTTAATTCATGTGTTCCCATTATAAATAGGAATCACTGTTTATGTCTTTCTAAGTATTTATTCTTCTGTATATGATAATTTAAGTGTCTTACTTTTCTCTTCGACGGTTCGACATATATTAAATAGAGTGTCTTTTCTAAGTATCTAATTTAAGTGTCTTACTTTTTTCTTTGATCTGTATCAAATATATAGTGTCTCTTTTCTAAGTCTTTTAAGTATTCCTTCTGTATCTAATTTAAGTGTCTTACTTTTCTCTTTGATCTGTATCAAATATATATAGTGTTTCTTTCTATATTTAAGTACTCATTTTGTATCCAATTTAAGTGTCTTACTTTTTTCTTTGATTTGTTATTATATATATATTATTTTTATTTGGGATAAAATATCCATCAAATATGCAATTTTTATTTAGCTCTTTATAGTTTATAACCATTCAAGCTTTTCCTCTTTTTATCTCTGCATGGTTTCTTACCATAAATGCTGGGCTACTATAAGGACTTTTACTCATTCTTATTAATTTTATTTCATTACTATGGAAAAATTAAAGAGTTTCCTTTAAGATGTTATCTTTATTTTTTCCTTTGGTTAACAACATCCAGGTAGACGTATGATCAACCACTTGATAATCTTCTTCTTCAATGTCAAGGCCACAGGTGTTGACAAAAAGCTACCCCATTTAAATAAAGAATGGATTCAGATTCGCAGAGCTTTGGGAATTAAGAACTCCAAGCACACATCTCAAAGAAGATTGTAGAATTTCCTAATAAATTAACAACAAAACAGGAAATACAACGGTTTTTAGGTTGTCTTAATTACACAGGAGAATTTATTCCAGATTTAGCAAAGAAAAGAAATATACTACAAAAGTTAATACGAAAATCCAATACGATTGGATGGAATGAAGAACACACTCAGTGTGTTAAACAATT
>JAJOOR010018403.1:0-21707 GCA_036250505.1 Solanum acaule | reverse complement strand
TTCTCTAAAAAGGCATGATGCATGGTTTCCAACTAAATGTCCTTTTATAAGCATGTTTTTGCATGGTTATCATACTTAGTGCATTCTTGTACTAACACCATTCTTCTTCATCTTTTTACACCAAGTGTAGGTTGTGGTGTCTAAAGGATCTTTCCTAGAAGTGATGAGCTTGGCTTACTATTCCCAAGTTCGGGTGTGTCCTTAAAGATTCAAGGGCCTTTATGTTAAAGAGTTTCCTTAAGTAATGTACTAGATAGTAGTTTTATTTTATTGTAAGGGTTGTTTCCCTATTGTGTTGTAGTCGTGTTTTAAGATGCCTACCTTGAGACGTAGTATTCCGATTTTGTATTAAAAGGTTTTAATGAGGTGACTTTTAAGTCTTGTGTTATATTATGAATGTTTTAAATTTTCCACTATTTTTCTATGATAAATGCTATGACGAATGCTAAGGGCTTGTATAAGACCTCCGAGAGGTCGAATACGTCAGTAATGACTAGTGGGTGCTCTTGGGTCGTTACATCAATCATAAGTAAAAACATTTACGAAAAAAAGCATGGTTCAAGTTTGGGGTGACAGAAGTGTCAAATATCGGAGGGGGGGGGGGGGTTTGATTGTAATTATCAACTACAATAGCAAATAACAAGAAAATAAAAAATATAGAGATGGGTTCTTGGGATGTGATTTGATTATGGGCTAAGGTAGACAAATGGGTAATTGCAATTAATAGTAAATAGATGTAAATCAGTGAATAAGCTAGACTTTAGTCGGGATAAACTTTCTCTTGAACACCAATAAGCAGCAATTAAGAATAACCTTAGCTTTAGTCCATTCACTCTCTCGAGCTGAATGTTTGGAAAATGGTTTAGGATTCACTCTCTCGAGCTGAACTCATGACAACCCAATACCCACAGACCATCAAATCAATAAACTTGGTTTTAAAACTTCTCTCTCGAGCAAGCCAAAACACGAAGGTAGAGTTGCATTTGCAACTACAACCCTTTAGATTAAGCCACAACTACTGAATGAAATCACTTTTAAACAACATTTAAACTATCAATTAACAATACCCAGTAGCTAAATCAAGCCATAATCACATAATCACACCCCAAGAATTGGGGTTTTATCTAGACATCATAAAAAGGTAAAAATCATTATCAAATTGTGTTTACATCAACTGAGTAAGATTAATACTGTCTTTGTAGAGGTCTAAGATGAGGAATCTTCAACACCCACTTCCAATTTCTCAGAAATGGGAAGTATTTTCTCAATACTCTCAGTTCTAAACTCAAAAATTCCTTTTCTCCCAATAAAAACTCGATAGATTAATAGATAGCTAGATAGCTAGATAGATCCTAAACTAAGAATTTTAAAATGTATTTATAGTCACCAAAAATATGCAGCAAAGGACCATTCAGTGCAATAAGTCGAGATCGCCGATCCACCCTTTCGTCAATTCCATTGCCTTTTTGCTTTGGCCTTCAACAACTTCAAGTTCTGTAACTTTGGGCGATATAGCACTGCATCACAGAATCGTTCAGCGACTCACCGACTGCTCCTTTCTATCGCCGACTTGATTTTCTCCTTCAGGGCTTGGCACACTGGAACTTTAGGCGAGATCATGGCCATTCGGCGACTCGCCGAATGGGTTAGGCGATCCTCAGGACTTATTTTCTTCGTTCTTTCAGCTGCCTTGTTCCTTTTGCTCATTAGTGTCTATGCTTTATTCCTCAATCCAAATACCTGAAAATCAAGGATTTACATCAATTATTGGCATAAAATATGCATTTAAGTACACTAAATATATTAAAATAAACCCCTAAATGAGTCCAAATCATGGACTCATCACTTTTGAAGCTTAAACTTGAGAATTTAATAGTGGGTTTTGGAATTTATTCAATTTGGACAATTGTAAAGACTTGAAAACCTTTACCAAGCTCATGGCTAATGTATTTGGTAATCGTTTCTCTCTTTTTATGATATGTAGCTAAAACCCCAATTCTTGGGGTGTGATCATGTGTTTATTTGTCTTATTATCTTATGGGTATTATTTTTTAATATTGTAATTGTTGTTTTAATGTGGGTTTAATCATTAGCTACGTTTTAATATATGGATTGTAGTTGAAAAAGCAATTCTATCTTAGAGTTCTTAGCTTGCTTGAGAGAGAGGTTTTGGAACCAAAGCTTTTGATTAATGATTGTAGGTATTGGGTTGATATGGGTTCAACTCGACAGAGTGAATCCTAAACTCAATTCTACCTATCTAGCTTGAGAGAGTGGATACATTATGGTTGTGGGCTATTTATCTTGTTAAGCTTGTCGACGTTCGAGAGAACTCACTTGAACTGTAATAGTTGTTCGACAGAAAACTATTGCATTTATCACCTAGCCTACCCACAATGATTCAGCAAATTATTGTTAAATTTCAATTACCCAATAGCGTAATTGTCTTATAATCTATAACATCTTGAGAATTCCTCCTAATCTTGTTGAAACCCCTGTTTTAGTATTTGTTTCCATTTTTAATTGACAAACCAATCCTTATTTGACATTTGTTGTCATCCTTTTCAATTGAAGTCAGTGTTTTCGATAATTTGTATTCCTACACCAATTAGATTACGTTTATAACATCGTAACTGAATTTGAACTTTTACTGCTCCCTATGGGTTTGACCCCAATTCTTCATTGGGCTTTATACTAGATAACAATTGCCCATACCTATTATTGGATGAGGTGTGGTTAATTGTGCTCAAATACCTAATTTATTCTCTCAAATAATGTTAAAGCATTGATTTGCAGGTATGTAGCCTAAGGAGCAAGGCAAGGAAACTACAGGAAATTGAGGAGCAAACAAGCTGAAGAAGTGAAGAAAAGCGATCCTGGTGATCACCAAGACCACTCGGTGAACCACTGAGTGGATCTTTAGCTCACACAAAGTTTTAGTGTGACATCCCTGGGGAAGAACCAATTTGGAGACAAGAATGGGTAGTCGGCGGATCGCTGAACGACTCTGCAACAACAACCTGGATTGACTAAAGTCATAGAACCCTGAAGGCAAATGACCAATGCAAACCAGCGATGGATTGGAGAAAAGGGCAGATGTGAGACTGGTTCCGCGAGGCCCGACTTACTTCGTCCAATGGTCTTTTAGGAAAAAAATTGGGCAACTATTGATTGAAATTTCAAAGTCTTTTCCAGTTCTAATTCTCTGAATTTGAGATTTTAATTTTTCTCTGAGTTTCCATTGTAGACTTTGATGCTTTTGAAGCTTAAACTTGATAATTTGCAAGTGGGTTTTGGAATTTATTCAATTTGTACAATTGTAAAGACTTGAAAACCTTTACCCAGATCATGGCTAATGTATTTGGTAATTGTTTCTCTCTTCTTATGATGTCTAGCTAAACCCCCAATTCTTGGGGTGTGATCATGTGTTTATTTGTCTAATTATCTTATGGGTATTGTTGTTTAATGATGTAATTGCTCTTTTAATTTGGGTTTAATAAGGAGTTGCGTTTTAATCTATGGATTGTAGTTGCAAATGCAATTCTAGCTTAGAGTTCTTGGATTGCTTGAGAGAGAGGTTTTTGAACCAAAGCTTTTGATTAATGATTGTCGGTATTGGGTTGATAAGGGTTCAGCTCGAGAGAGCAAATCCTAAACTTAATTTTACCTATCTTGCTCAAGAGTGTGGATACCTTAAGGTTGTGGGTTGTTTATCTTGTTAAACTTGTCGAGATTCGAGAAAACACGCCTGAACTGTAATAGTTGTTCGACCAAAATCTATTGCACTTATAGCCTAGCCTACCCACAAAGATTCATGAAATTATTATTAAATTTCAATTACCCATATAGCGTAATTAGCTTATAATCTATCACCTCCTGATAATTCCTTTTAATCTTGTTGAAACCCCTGTTTTCTATAATTTCTATCCATACCATCAATTAGATTGCATTTATAACTTCGTAGCTGAATTCAAACTTTTACCGCTCCCTGTGGGTTCGACCCCATCTCTTCGTTGGGTTTTATACTAGATAACGATCGCCCACACCTAGTATGGATGAGGTGGGTTGAGTGTTTTTCAAAAATGGCGCCGCTGTAGGGGATTGGTGTTTAGAATTCTATTATGGAAGTTTGAGTTGTAATCTTTTTGTGTTATAGTTGAATCGACATACTTCGGTTTGTGTTTTTGTTTATTTGTTTTGAGTAGAGGAAGAGATGAGCTTGAACATGAGTAATGGTAGCCAAGTTGGCCACCAAGATGATGTTGGTAATCTGAACGATGTGAATGACCTAATTCAATTGGGTGATGTTGGTACAATATGTCTACCTCCTGTTGAGGAGAATGTTGTCTTCCATGTTACAAGCATAATGCTACACCTGTTCCAAATGAAAGGATTATATGGAGGGCTGGCCCGTGAAGATCCCATGAGCATATTCGGAACTTCATGGACGTATGTTGTCCGTTCAAGAATATATCACAAGATCAGTCCGTCTTCGATTGTTCTTATTATCTTTGATGGGTGAAGCTACCAAATGGTTAGTTGATTTCCCGAGGAACTCCATCACTACTTGGGATGAACTTACAACAGCGATCTATTTAAGGTTCATTCCCCCATCAAAGATGATGACGCTCAGATATAGTATCCAAAGTTTCAAAAGCTTGGAGGGTGAACCAATCCACGAGATGTTGTTGCGATTTCTGAAGTTGGTACTTCAATGTCTGACTCAAGGACAGCCAAATCACATATTGTAACAATACTTTTGTAGGAGTCTTGACTCTATGAAAAAAGGAGTTCCTGATCAACTTTTTCCTCGGAGGTATAATGCAACAACTCTATGAAGTAGCGTCTCAACTCCTTGATGGCATGACCAAAATAAATAGAGCATGGTATACTTGTGAGGATCAGGTGACTCCTCTCACTTTTAAGATGACATAAGAGAAGATCGATAAGGATCAATAGAGAGACCAAAGTATGACAAAAATGATGACCCAGCTTGATTTATTATTGAAAAATATGATGGGCAGTGGGTTGAAGAGTGTAAATGTTACGGGTATTGGTGGAGCAAACCCCGAAGTAGCACAATTTGAAGCACTGTACAATAAGAAAGTGAACTACCTTGCAAATCAAGGAGGAGGATTTTGTTCAAATTATCCTAGGCCGGGTGGAAATTTGTGTTTGAATAGAGATGATGGATGGAGAGATCGCGGTAGGGCGTGACCCTAATGCTACTTAGAAGGAAAGGGATGGTGAAAAGGAAAGATACGTCTCACCTCATGTCTCTATACTTGTTAGTTTCATGTTATTTGCTGTTGTAGTTGATAATTACAATCAAATCCCCCCTATTATTTGACACTTGTGTCACCCTAAACATGAACCATTGATTTATTCATAAATGTCTTTAACAATGATTGACTTGAGCATATTCATGCTTTTCTATTGATTCTTAAATACGTACCACTCTCTGTGGGATCCGACCCCAACTCACTTAGTTGGGTTATATTGCTAACTAATGATCGTTGATGCTTAGTATTGGATGAAGTGTCTTTGATAACGTTATTTAATCACCCACATGCAAAACAAGTTTTATTTCAGCGTGAATTCGTCCTAAAAAGGTTGATGTTCTTGATATGTGTTTGTGAAATTGTTTTCGTTGTTGAATAGGGTTGAGATTGAGGAGTTTTAAGATTATTGCATCGAATTATAGGTTGATTTTGAGTTAGGTTCTTAGGTACATTTACTAGGTATCTGAATCTAAAGAGAATTTGGGAAAAAGAACCGAGTTTAGGTGAATTGGGGCTGGAAAACAAAGAAGGAAAAGTCAAGTTGGGTACCAGGTTCGCGTCACAGACCTATTCCTCAAGATGGGAAAAAATTTCCTCACGTCGCGGAGCAGTCACGAACCGTTCTGCCTAAAAATAAATTTTGCGACCAAATATTTAAATGCATTTCCACGTCGCGGATTAGTTTCAAGACAATGATTTCTTGATCATTTCTCATGTTTAACTATCTAAAAACACTCCTAAACATCATAAGATCCTTCCTATCACAATCCTTGAATCCATAAATTCAAATTCAAGGAAAGTTAAGAGCCAAGTCTTTAGAATTCTTAGAGTCATTTCAAAAGTCTTTTAAAAACTCTTTAACTTTGTTTTAGGACTTGAGTTTTGAGTTGAGTAAAGAGTAAAGATCAAAGTTATTTTCTTCAAAAGAGTATACCGGGACTATGTATTCCCAGAACAGTAAATGTTTCACATTTAAAAAAGAGAGGAAACACGGATTTCCAAGAGAACCTTTGAGCTAGCTTTTGATTAATTATATCAAACCACAAAAAGAGTTCTGTTTTTTAAACATATGAGCTGAGTATATTTTGGGAGTACTATTGAGCACTGATATAGAGACGTGAGTTCATAATAACTCAAGTCTTCATAAACCATGTAGTCATCATGGGTAGAAAAGATCATACGTTTTAGATGAATCCTTAGTGGTTTTTAGCATAGGCTAGTGGATCCACTTAATTGAGGCGTTCTATATGGCAGCAAAGTGTAGGACAGTTTTGGTAATGTGGGTGAGATACTGTATCATCAGTTAGGCTCATTGTGATGGTTGTCGGTTAGAGAAACTCCCACAGTATTATATTACTTTA
Source organism: Solanum acaule (assembly GCA_036250505.1). NCBI lineage: Eukaryota > Viridiplantae > Streptophyta > Magnoliopsida > Solanales > Solanaceae > Solanum > Solanum acaule. Next base: position 15,064 of record JAJOOR010018403.1, on the reverse strand, counting down.
TATGTAAACTTAGTTGTTATTGCATTTCTTTAACAAATTGAGTTGCTACCTACAATTTTAAATGCTTTGTATTAACTGCACCATTACTGTTGTTTTACTTTGCATTTGAGTTGAGTTACTCATGAGTTGAGTAAAGCCAATGTAAGTGTTCTTTTCAGATTTTTTTCAAGCTTATGTCATGTTAGTTTTCCCCTCGCATACTCGTACATTTAATGTATTGATGCCATTTGGCCTGCATTATTTTATGATGCAGACACAGGTAACCAGGCTCAACATCCAGCGCCTCGTTGATCTTGTTGAGCACTCAGAGTCAGTTGGTGAGCCTCCTTGCTATCTAGAGGACCCCTTTTTATCATTGGTTTTAGTATTTTAATTGTTAGGATGATCGGGGGTCTTATCTTGACATCCCTCTTATTTTAGAGGCTTCATAGAAAGTTAGTAGTTTAGTTGTCTTTACATTGTTATTCATATGTTAAGACTTGAGTTGCCTTTATGGCCATTGAATGTTTCCATTATTACATTCTAAGTTTCAATTATAAAGTTGTGTTTTGAGTTGGTTAATGTTGAGTAAGTCTTCCGCTGAGTAGTAAACCATGCCAAGTGTTTGCTTGGGGCCAACAATGGTTCTCGAGTGCCAGTCCCGCCTAGGGTGTAGGCTCGGGGGCAACAAATTTGGTATTATAGCATAGAGTTCAACAGTCCTACGGAGTCTATGAATCTGTGTCTGTAGAGTCCTTGTTATCACTGTGAAGCGCACCACATCTATAATTAAGAGGCAGCGACACTTACAAACTATATTACTTCATTCATACTCATTTCGTGCGATAGATTTCATCTCTATACAACTTTCTTCTAACTCGTCCTTGCACGTAAACAATTGTGAACTTGGCTTTGTTTGAGGAGGCCTTCTTGGGGCGTTTCTTTTCGCGTGAGCTAAGAGAAGCAAAGGTAAGAAAGTTCCTTACTCTTAAGCAAGATTCTTTGAGCATTCATGAGTACAGTGTGAAGTTCACCCAACTATCCTGATATGCCCCGGAGATGGTTGATGATATGAGGAGCAGGATGAGTTTATTTGTTGCTGGGTTGTCTTGTCTGTCAATCAAAGAGGGAAAGGCAACTATGCTAATTGGGGAAATGGATATAGCAAAGTTGATGGTTTATGTGCAATAGGTTGAGGAAGAGAAACTGAGGGATAAGGAGGAGTTTAGAAACAAGAAGGCTAAGACAGGAAGTGAGTCTAGGAAACAAAGAAGTAATGTGAACCGTTCGTCCTTTCAGCAAAAGCAAAAGGGACCTGCTCTATCATCTGCTAGTGCACCTGTACCCAGAAACAAAGATGAGTACAATAATCATAATTCCCAAGACTTCAGAGATGGACCTGCCCAATCTTAGGGTAGTGTGACACAAGGAGGTAACTAGGCTTATGTATGTGCTAAGTGTGATAGGAACCACGCAGGTAAGTGTCGCGATGGCTCCGAAGGTTGTTTCTAGTGTGGACATGAGGATCACTTCATGAAAGAGTGCCCAAAGAACTGACATGGTAATGGGAATCAAGGCAATAAATCCCAATCTTCATCAGTTGCTCCACCGGACAGAGTTGCAGCTAGATGAGCTACTTTCGGCACTAGCAGAGGAGCAAACCACCTTTGTGCGATCACTAGTCGTCAAGAGCAAGGGAATTCTCTAGATGTTGTCACTGGTATGATCAAAATCTTTACTCTTGATGTTTATGCTTTGCACCCAGGAGAAAGTTTATCTTTTGTGACTCCTTATGTTGCAAATAATTTTGATGTTCTTCCTGAGAAACTTTGTGAACCCTTTTGTGTTACTACACCTGTTGGGGAGTCTATTCTAGTTGAGCGAATATATTGTGATTGTGTCATTTCCATCAATCACAAGGACACATTGGCTGATTTAGTTTAGTTAGACATGGTAGATTTCGATTTCATTCTAGGTATGGACTGGATTCATGCCTGTTATACCTCCATTGATTGTAGAACTCGAGTTGTTAGGTTCCAAATTCCTAATGAGCCAGTTATAGAGTGGAGTACCAATTAGTAGTGCCTAAGGGTCATATCATTTCGTACGTTAAGGTGAGAAAGTTAGTTTCCAAGGGTTATGTTTATCACTAAGTTCGAGTTATTGACTCTAATGTTGAGACACTCTTATTGAGTCAGTTTCAGTTGTGAATGAGTTTCCAGAAGTCTTTCTTGATGATCTACCCAGAGTCCCTCCTGAGGAAGAGATAGACTTCGGTATAGATATTCCTCCAGATACTTGTCCTATATCCTTTCCGCCATACAGAATGGCTCCAGCAGAGTTGAAAGAGCTAAAAGAATAGTTGAAATATCTCCTTGATAAAGGTTTTATTCGACCAAGTGTCTCACCTTGGGGTGCTCCGGTCTTATTTGTGAGGAAGAAAGATGGTTCCCTTAGGATGTGTATGGATTATCGCCAGTTGAACAAGGTTACCATCAAGAATAAGTACCCTCTTCCGAGAACTGATGATCTCTTCGATCAACTTCACGGTGCTACTTGTTTCTCTATGATAGACCTCAGATCAGGCTACCATCAGTTGATGGTAAGGGAATGTGATATTCCAAACACAACATTCAGGACCTATTATGGTCATTATGAGTTCCTAGTTATTTCCTTTGGTTTGACCAATGCGCCTACAGTGTTCATGGACCTAATGAATAGAGTATTCAAAGTTTATTAAGATATGTTTGTTATCGTATTCAATGATAACATACTAATCTATTCGAGGAACGAAGAAGATCATGCTACTCATCTCAGAATAGTTTTCCAAACTCTAAAGGATAGGGAGGTGTATGCCAAGTTCTCTAAGTGTGAGTTTTGGCTTGAGTTTGTTGCATTCTTAGGCAACATTGTGTCTGGAGAGGGAATTAAAGTTGATATTCAGAAAATAGAGGCAGTGCAAAATTGGCTTATACCCACATCTCCAACTGATATTAGGAGTTTCTTGGGTTTGGCTGGCAATTATAGAAGGTTTGTACAGGGGTTCTCATCTATTTCATTCCCTTTGACCAAGTTAACTAAGAAAATAGTGAAATTTCAATGGTCTGAAGCTTGTGAGAAAAGCTTTAAGGAATTAAAAAGAGGTTGACTACTGCCCCAGTATTGACCTTACCAGAAGGTACGCAAGGCTTTGTTTGTTATTGTGATACATCTAGAGTTGGTTTGGGTTGTGTGTTAATGCAGAATGACAAGGTTATAACTGATGAGTCCACGATTTGGACTCATTTAAGGCTTTATTTGGATAGATTTAGTGTCCTCAAATGTTTGTTTTGTGCCAATATTTGATGTAAAATCCTTGATTTTCAGGTATATGGATTGAGAAATGAAGCATGGACACTAATGGACAAAAAAGAAACAAGGCAGCTGAAGGAATGAAGAAAAGAAGGCATGTTGATTGCCTAATCCATTGGGTGAGTCGCCGAATGGCTATTATCTCGCCTAAATGTCCAATGTGCCAAGCCCTGAAGGTAAAAATGAAGTTGGCGATAGAATGGAGCAGTTGACATGTCTCCGAACGATTCTGCGATGCAGTGTTGGATCACACAAAATTACAGAACTTGAGGATGCTAAAGGCCTAAGGAAAAAGGTGATGGAACTGACCAAACTAGCTTATTCACTAATTTACAGCTATTTACTAACAATTGCAATTACCCATTTGTCTACCTTAGCCTATAATCCAATCACATCCCAAGAACCCGTGTCATTACTTGTTATTTCGTGTTATTTGTTGCTATTGTAGTTAACAATTACAATCAAAACCCCCCTGTTATTTGACACTTGTGTCACCCTTTAATTTGAATTATGCTTTTATTGGTAAATGTCTATTCCTATGATTGACTTGAACATATTCGTAATTTGCTATTGAATCATAAACACGCACCACTCCCTGTGGGATTCGACCCCAACTCTTTTACTTGGGTTCTATACTGACTAACCATCGTTGATACTTAGAATTGGATGAAGTGTCTTTGATAGCGTTATTCAATCAAAATGGCGCCTCTGCCGGGGAGTGGTATTGGTTAAGATTCTTTGGTTAAGTTGAATTTTGTTCTTGTTAGTTATAGTTGAATCTACTTACTTTTAGTTTCAGTTTTTGTATTGCTTGTTGAGTAGAAAAATTGAGCTTATCTGGTACCAACAGGGGCGAAATTGATCACTCTTCCTTGAGATTGATGAGTCTCAGGGATGACATCCTAACCTTCAAGAAATTGGAGGGTGAGACTATTTATGAGTTGTGGCAAAGATTTAAGGACCTATTACAACAATGCCCAACTCATGGAATTCCAGATAAGATGCTTCTAGAATGCTTCTACAAGTGTTTTGGCCCCAAAACTAGAATAGTGGCTGAGCAACTCTCTTCGAGTTGTTTGATTGGACGATCCTATGAAACATTATCCAAACTCCTTCATTGTGTGGCCAAGACCAACAAGGAGACAGAAAAGGACCAACACGTCAGCTGGATATCTTGGCCAAAAAGGTCAAGGAACTTGAAGTAGTGTCCAAAAGGAATGACAGGTACATCCCACCTCACGAGCATCGAAGGATGAAGAAGCAAGAGGGTGGGAAAATTGAAGAGGTCCTTTTACTCATTCTACACAAAGTTGAAGAGCACGACAGAGTGTTGGAGGAGATAAGACATAATGTCTTGATGCTAAATCATACGACAACCTCTCATTCCATGTTCATTTAGCTACTAGAGTCCCAAATGGAACAAGTGTTGTCTTGTCTCTGCCCAGAGCCAAGAGAGAGGTTACCTTATGAAAATGAGGCAAACCCCACATATGGAAATTAAGTGGGGACTTGCGTCGTGCCACGACGTTAACTAAGGCGCTTCTTGGGAGGCAACCCAAGTGTTTATCGCTTTATTTTTCTTTTAGAAAAAATCATGTGTTGATTTTGCAGGTTGAAGTGTAGAATATGTTTGAAAAGTGTAGGTTAGCGAGTTAGAAGTCCAGTCGGTGACTCGCCGAAGAGGTCGGTGAGATGGACTTGGACCGCCGTTGGACTCAAGACATTTTTAAATTGGAGTCTGTAAAACTTGGCGAGCCTAGGAGCTGATTGGCGAATCGGCGATCGCGACTTAGTCCGCTGTTTGAACCCCCACGTTAACCAGAGATCTTGTATAAGTTCCCACTCGGCGCGTCGTCAAGTGGGTTGGCGAGCAATACTAATGTCGTCAAATGGACGAGAACTGGACTATTTTTAAAGGCCATAAGTTCAAAAGTTCAAAATCTTTCATATTCCCTCACTTTTCAACTTTCCAAACTCACACCCGCACTATAGTATTATGTATTTTTGCATTTTTGTCACTTTTTAGTCATCGAATTTGTGTTCAGAGTTGGATTACTTTGCCGCCTAGTTTTAATGTATTTATTCTGCATCTAAGGTTGGTTTTTTGAACCCTGAATCTTTATTTAGCGATTTTGACTCATTTGCAATTGATTTTGGCTTAGTGATGTGTGTTGGGCCTCTCTGATCATAATTGTGTATGTGTGCGCCTCTGTAAATTTGAATATTGTGCCTATAATGCCTATAATGTTGATTTCCTGAGATTTTGTGTCTTAAAATTGATTTAAATTGTGGGGTTGTGCTTGCATGTTGTTGGGTCTAGTCGAGTGAAGTCTAAGTAACCCACATTTGGACCAAATAACATAGTTTGCCCAATGATGGAGCGGTTGACGTCACTCTTAAGGGTAAAAGTCATTAAATGGCCTAATTTTCCCAAAACGGGAGAAGTGTAAGTATCCAGGGGGCATGGGTGTAATGGGTTTTAGTTTAATTAAAATAGTGCATGTTTTGATTTTGTTTATGGGGGCTGCGGGGTGGAATTTGGAAGTCAAGGTTGAAAGTAGGCATGGTGGGTCGTTTGGCGAGCTTGGTCGAGCTCGCCGAACCACTCAGCAGTTCACCGAAGTTCCCCTGTTCGCCATTAATTTCTTGCTTAATCTTGAATAAGGTTCTGTAACGTTCGGCGAGAAGCCTGAGTTCGCCGAGTGCACTTGGAGACTCGCTGAAGGTCTTCCTTGATAGCCTATTTATGCGCCCCTAATCCTTAAATGCACTATAAGTTTCGGCGGGCTAGTCTTTGCTCGCCGAAAGCTGTCGGTGATTCACCGAAAGGCCTTTTCCATCACCAACATGCCATTTGTCTGAGACATTTTTTAGCCAATTCTTTCGACGAGCCCGATCTGGGTCGCCAAAGTGATTCGGCGAGTTTGTCTGCAGTTATTTTTCTGCACAGTTGCTTGAACTGTTTCTAACTTTCTACAATGTGTTTGCAGATAGGGCTAGACCTAATGTTGCCAGTAGAGACATACCACCCTACAAGAAGGTCAAGGGTATAAAGATCAACGAGGATGCAGCCGCATCCAAGGCAAAGGCTACCATACTTCCCACAATTGGTTGGAAAGGAAAGGGCAAAGGGAAGGCACCTGCGTCACCGGAAGCCAGCTCCTATAGTGACGATACCTACGCTACTTACCTCACCACTTATGAGAGTGACAGTGTGCACCAAGAGCATCTGGTTGCCACTTCTAAGCCTGAGGATGAGCTAGTAGCAGTACAGAGGGCATAACTGCGTTCCAAGAATCTAAATGATCCCAACTCCCTACTTCTCCTACTCTAGCACAGGCCGTGGTCCTAGCACCAATGGTACAGGGTCCTTCTCCCAAGTTTATGAATAGACTGAAAACTGAGGGGCTGCGTACAATCATATAAGAGAAACGACTGTCCACTTATGGAGTTATTGACTGATACCCAAAAATTTTGTGTTGCCTAAAGACACAAGTTCCCGTCATTCACTCGACCACGATCTCCTTATATTCCAAATTGGGTCTGGGAGTTCTACATCGCTTATGAAGCCTTGGTGCCGCAAAGGAAGAAGTTGGATGCGAAATTCAAGCTGGTTGATTATGTGGTTGTTCTGGGAAAGAAAGTGTTGAGTGACAGTACTAATATAAATGAGGTATCGTAGTGAAACAATAACATTACTGACGCCCACCAGTACAGGTTAAAGACTAAGTCCTTGGAGGGCATGAAAAGTTGTCTAGTCCCTCTCATTTGTGATGGTACTTCGAGGTGGTTGGAGGAAGAAGCTCTGATAGAAAAGAAGGATCTACATGTAGCTACGATATACTAGTTTGGTTTTATCATCAGCACTACCATGCCATCCCAAAATGAGTCCACCTTATGCACACAAAGGCGGCTTGTCTTGACTCGATCATTGCACGAGAGCACATAAATTTGGGTATGATTGTTGTGCAGGAGATGACCATGAGGGTCAAACAACGCTAGACTTATCTCTCCTTTCCGGTGTTGATCATCGAGATATGCAGAAGGGCTCGGGTTTTGAGAGATGAGAAGAAGGATGTGGAAGTGATTCCTACATCTTCTACCGATATTCGGAGGATCGGGGAGGAATAGTTGGAAGATGAGGCCTAGAAGAAGAAAGCAGCACCGATAGATACTTCCCCGGTTGTGGATACAAATGCACTGCCTGTTGAGGCACCTTTGCCTACTCCGTCCCTTGGGCCTTGAGGTACATCTAGTGTTGTTCCTTCTGATACTCCCAGTTCCTCTACTACCGCATTGCCCTCCAGATTTGGTATTGCTGTTGTTGTTGCCTCCCGGGCCCAACTCACTCAGGCTGCATTACTACAGATGCGGCAGTGATTTCATGTATCAGGACACTTCATCCAATACTAAGTGTCAACGATCGTTAAGTAGTAATATAACCCAACTAAGTGAGTTGGGGTCGAGTCCCAAAGGAGTGGTTCGTAATTGAGAATTTATAGGCAAGTAAAAATATGCTCAAGTCAATCATAGCTAAAAACATTTACGAATAAAAGCATTGCTCAAATTTGGGGTGACACAAGTGTCAAATATCAGGGGGATTTGGTTTCAACTATCAGAGACAACAACAAATAACACGAAATTAACAAATATAGAGACGAGATTCTTGGGATGTGATTGGATTATGGGCTAAGGTAGACAACTGGGTAATTGCATTTAATAGTAAACAACTGTAAATCAGTGATTAAGCTAGACTTTAATGGGGATAAACTTTCTCTCGAACAATTTATCCCAAATCAAATTGGTTTCTCCTGAACACTAATAAGCAACAATTAAGCACAACCTTCGCTTTAGTCCATTCACTCTCTCGAGCTGAATGTGTGGAAAAAGGTTTAGCATTCACTATCTCGAGTTAAACCCATAACAACCCAATACCCATAGACTATCGATTCAGTAATTTTGGTTTTAAAACCTCTCTCGAGTAAGCCAAAAACACGAAGTTAAGATTGTATTTGCAACTACAACCCATTAAATTCAACCACAATTATTGAATGAAAACACCTTTAAACAACAATTAAATTATTAATTAACAATACCCAATAGTTAAAAATCAACCCATAATCACATAATCACACCCCAAGAATTGGGGTTTTAGCTAGACATCATAAAATGGTACAAATCATTACCAAATTGTGTTTCCATCAACTGGGTACGATTAATATTATCTTTACAAAGGTCTAAGATGAAGAATCTTCAACACCCACTTCCAATTTCTTAGAAATGGAAATCTTCAAATCTTCAAAGCTAAGGAAATATTGTCTCTAAACTCAATTTTAAGCGCTCAAACTTGAAATCTGAATAATAATGAAAACTATTGAATGTTAGATACCAAACTATGAATTTAAAAATGTATTTATAGTCACCAAAAAATATGCTGCGAAGGACCATTCAGCGAAATAAGTCAGGATCGCTGATCCACACGGCGATCCGCCCTTTGGTCAATTCCATCGCCTTTTTGCTTTGACCTACAACATCTTCATGTTTTATAACTTTGGGCGATATCGCACTGCATCGCGAAACTATTCACTGACTCGCCGACTGCTCCTTTCTATCACAGACTTGATTTTCTCCTTCAGGGCTTGGCACACTGGAACATTAGGCAAGACCATGGTTGTTCGCCAATGCGCCCAATGGGTTAGGCAATCCTTAGGCCTTCTTTTCTTCGTTCTTTCAGTTGCCTTATTTCCTTTTGTTCCATAGTATCCATGTTTTGTTCCTAAATCCAAATACCTAAAATTCAAGGATTTACATCAATTATTGGCACAAAAAATGCGTTTGAGGACACTAAATCTATTAAATATAGCCCTAAATGAGTCCAAATTGTGGACTCATCAACACCCCCAACTTAAACTTTTGCTTTTCCTCAAGTAAAACTCAAGTTCAGCAGTTCAAAAAAGATGTCTCAAACAGTTCTACGGAAGACTTAATGATGAATGCACACAAAAAGACTCAACTTACTTGTAACGACTCGCAAAATGATAGGTTGAACTAGAGCCTCATAGTGTGGGTTAGTATAACTTTAAGTTGATGTCTAGGCTGTTTTAGAACTTGAATGGAGAAAGGTAGAAGCCTAGGGTGCAAGCAAGGGCCTAGACTACCAAGTTAGAGTGAAAGAAACCTTGTTCTTAAAAGGGTTGTTTGGCGATGAGGGTGCTTGATCGCCAAAAGGGTTGGGCTAGTCGCCATTGGGCTCTTTAGGGTCCTTAGTTCTTTTCCAAAGTTCAGTCCTCATTATTCTATTCCTTCCCTAGAAACTACAAGATCTTTTTAGACTTGAATTATTTCAATTAAGTCTCTCCTAATAGAATTAAAAGAAAACCCACCTCCTCTCAAATATTTCTCTCACTAAAAATCCTCCATTAGAGAAGAAGAAGAAGGGAGCCATTGAAGCTAGGGTTTGGTGATTCCAAGGTGGTTCTTCCTTAAATTTCTTGGGGAATCTTAGCAAAGGTGATTCCAAGGTGGTTCTTCCTCAAAGTTTTAAAGTTTCTCAAAAACCCTAGGTTTGACTCAATCTCACGAGTTCTTTCATCAAACATTTTCAAATGGTTTCTAATGACAAAGCATGATTGTATTAGCGTTTAATTGATGGTTTATGATGAAAATACTCTATGAACCCATGATTTCTCTCAATTCCTAAATTGTTCATTTATGAAGTGGGTTTGTTGATAATGAATGAATGTTGATGGATTATGCCTAAATTGATTTAGATTGTTGAATTGTATCATTATACATGCGTTAATTGTAATAAATTGTTGGTGTGTGGGTGACTTTGGATCATGGCCTTAAAAGGGTAAGTTGTGACCTAATTATATGTTGAATTTGAATTGTGCTAGAGATGTTGATCCACTTGAACGGTGGAGGTGTTTACTTACTATGTATAATGTGAAGGATATACATGTGATTTTGATGATAGAATGATGATCTTGTATAGAAAGTAATTGTGTTGTTGTTAATAGTATATTCTCAATTAACACTCGTGAATGATGATGATAGAATGTGAAGGATTTTTATAATGTAATGTTGTATCTTGGATTGGTAGACTTAGGTTCCCTCTTCTTGATAAATTAAAGCTATGTTGAATGTGATCTCTTGGATTGGTAGGCTTTGTAATCCTTTTCTTAGATAATAAATGTATCTTGACTTAATGTCTTAATGTCCCGAATTGGTAGACCTAATGTTGGTAGCCTCTTCATGAATGATTGAATGAATGATAAAGTATTCTAGGCTAAACCTTGGATTGGTACACCTAAGGGTTGTAGCCTTTTATGAGGAGTCTAGGTGCTAATGTAATGTTAAACCTTGAAGCGGTAGACCTAATAGTGGTGGCCCTTCTTGTGTGAGATGATGAACATAAAAATGGTAGACCTATTATTGGTGGCTCTTTCTAGGAAGATCATTGAGCTATCCTTATATACCTTTAATTAGTAGACCTAATGGTGGTGACCTTTAATGTGTATGTACTTTGGGTCAGTAGGCCTAATGTTGGTGGCACTCTCAAGTACAATGTTGTAATGTGATTGAAATACTCTATGAGAATGTAGGCTAAGCACCGAGGATATGGTAAGATAGAAATTCTCCCAACGTTAGTCAAGGGTTCTAATAAATATCTTCCTATCCAATAACTATGTTCCTACATATGATATTAGCCAGTGTATTCAATTCAATCCAAACTAATGTTACCGGTCTTCCTTAAGCAAGTTGATCACCTTCTACGGTGTGGGGTTACACGACACCCGATTCCATGTCTAGTTTGCATAGTATATATCGGTTATACCCTTATTCCAATCATGTGAGATGTGCATTATGGTTTCTTGAGGAGTTCTATGAAGTGTGGATGGTCGTATGGGATGCCATCCATGCATTGTACGAGTAGGCAATGAAAGGGTCATAGTGAGTTCTGTAAGCCTTAATCGCTACTGAATGAATGTGTCCTAAATGAAGTTATTGAAGAATGTTGACTCTTAAATGCTTATATGCTTAAATGTAAAGTTGCATGCTATACTTGGATTGTATTATGAGTTACTTCCTTGTCATGACTTATTGTATATGAATGTGCCTTGTATAGGGTGACTTCAAAGGAGTACTTAGTGTGAGTAGTAGTATGGGATGCTACTTGCACATTGCACAAGTATGACTTAGAGTTGTCTTAGATGTTGGTCTTAATATGATGATGTGACTCATGTAATGTTTATGTCTCTTAAATGTTTTATTTTGTAAAGGTGGAAATGATGAATGGTATGTTCATTGTTGGTGACCTTAAGGTGGTCCTTAGTGTGGATGGTGGTATGGGACGCTACCCATACATTGCACAAGGTATAGCTTGAGGGTTACTTGAGGTGGAGGCTCAAGGTGAAGGTAAAGGTTTATATGTGACTTTGTTCAAATGTGAAAATGTGACTTGTATGTTGGTTGTGACTTATACTATGCCCTTTTTTTTTATTGTTCATGATGTTTTACTTAAATGGCATAAAAGCATGACTTTCAAACAATAATGTCCTTTTTAAGCATGTTTTTGTATGGTCATCATACTTAGTACTTTATGTGCTAACCCATTCTTTTTCTATGTTTTTACTACAAGTGTAGGTTCCGGCAAGTGATTGCATTCTCCCTAGTGAATCTTGGAATATAGTTCTTCCAAGACATCTTTTGGTATGTCCTCATAGATTAAGGACAAGGACTTTTATTGTTTCTAGTTCTTTCATGTTTCGAGACTATTGTTAAGACTTTGATTGTAAAGGGCTGTGACCCTATCTTGTTAAAGTTTTGTCTAAGATTGTCATGTGAGACTTTAGTATTCTGCTGCTTTATAAATGAGTTTTGATTGTTGGATTTAAATAAGTTTTAAAATTCTACACTATTATCATATATCGAATGTTATGAATGCTAAGAGACTTGTATTAGACCCCTTCGGGGTCGAGTACGCCGTGTCGCATCTGGGGTCTAGATTCGAGTCATGACAAACTTTGTATGAGAGAATAAGATTTTGGACATGGTTTTTAGGATTGATGTCTCACAAGCCATGTCTAGTAGAGTCTTTTTCATCAGTGTGAGTCGCGACACATATATGAGCGAGAGGCTATAGGACGTTAGAAAGTTACACTTCTTTTATATTCTTAAAGTCGTGCCTTAGAGTTTAGCTCTATAAGTGTCCTTTTCCTATTCCTTCTCTTGGGTTATAAGATATGAATACAAGGGCTAACCCAAGAAGGATAGAAGAGGAGATTGTGAATGAGGGAGTTCCTCCCCAAGGTCTTCAAGGTGACCAAGTTCCTCAAGGTGACTAAATTCCTCTAGTCAATCAAGGGAATGAAGATCCGGTGGATCCCCCAGCCATGACCAATGAAGAGATTAGGTCGGCTTTTCTAACCCTAGCTCAAGCCATGACTGCTCAAGTTAATCGAGATGTGGGGCCTAGGGTTAATGTTAATGAGAGTACCATAGCCTCAAGGTTGAGAGACTTTGTGAGGATGAATCCTCCATTTTTCCTTGGTTCTAAGATGGGAGAGGATCCCCATGAATTCTTGAATGAAGTGTATAACATAGTCAATGCTGTGGGAGTGACCTCTATTGAAAAAGCGAAACTTGCGACTTATCAATTGAAAGATGTCGCCCTAATTTGGTTCACTCAATGGAAAAGTAATAGGCATATAGGAGCAAGGTCTATCGATTGGGAATCGTTTAAAGAACCTTTCCTTGGTAGGTACTTTCCTCGCGATAAGAGGGAACGTAAGGTTGAGGAGTTTATAAAACTTAGGCAAGGTAATATTAATGTGGAAGAGTATTCATTGAAATTTACCCTTTGGTCTAAGTATGCTCCATATTTGGTGTCCAACCCTAGGGATGAGATGAGTCGATTTGTTACTGATATATCCGACCTGGTTAAGGAAGAGTGCCATACGGCGATGCTCCATGATGACATGAACATATCTAGATTCATGGTGTATGCTCAATCTATTGAGGAGTCCAAACTTAAGAGGAAGGATAGGGAGTTGAAGAGGGGTAGGTCCGATGAGCAAGGTCAACCTAGGTTCAAGAAGAGAGCTCCAAACCAAGATTCTTCAAGTGTTCCTAAGGCAAACCAAGAGAGAAGTAGTGGACCTCCATTTACTAAACCTACGTGTCACAATTGTGGAAAGAAGCATCATGGGAAATGCCTAGTGGGTACTACTGGGTGTTATGGTTGTGGAAATCTTGATCACCAAGTGAGAAATTGTCCTACTTTTACGGCTAGAGGAAGGGAGGCTAAACAAGATTCTCTTAATGGCCCGAATCTTGATGCTCCAAACAGAAACCATTTTTATACCCTTCAAACTAACAAGGACAAATGAGCCAATCCGGATGAAGGTACCGATAAGTTATAGTTCCTTTTGTTGTGATGTGGTCCTTATGTTTTGTTTCATGTTAGCCATAGTTGGGTTTTCTTCTAAGTGGGGGTGGTATTGATATCCCTATCTCTTTCCTTCTATTCTTATTCAAGCTTGAGACCAAGAGTTCCTTGTAGCTTGTACTATGTTTTAGAGTCATGTGTGCTATTGTGTTTTCCATGGTCTCCTTATGTTATGCATGTTCTAGTTGAATTCTTGTTGAAATGAGAAAATGAGTTTTCATGCTTTATGTTCCTCATGTTGATTTGCATTTGGTATGACTTGTCAACATGCTTCTTGAGGTGAAATGTGGAACATGCCTAATTGTGCTTAATGATGTTGTGATGAACATGCTATAAGTTGAAGGAGGCTCCTCCAATGAAGTGAGAAATGTTGTTGTTTGGGTGCATAGTGAGTTGGTAGAAGTAGTTCCTACTTCCTTAAATTGCATTGAGTTTATTGATGTGGAGTTGATGTTTCCTCCTATGAGTATGGATTATATTGATGTGTCTTGATTGATGGGCTGCTAGTCTTGAGTCGTTTTCCCTTAATGTGTTTAAAGTGTCATTGGAGGACGAATGTTCCTAAGTGGGGGATAATGTAATGACTCGAAAAATGATAGGTTGAACTAGAGCCTCACTATGTGGGTTAGTGTAACCTTAAGTTGATGTCTAGGCTGTTTTAGTACTTGAATGGAGCAAGGTAGATGCCTAGGGTGCAAGCAAGGGCCTAGACTAGCAAGTTAGAGTGAAAGAAACCTTGTTCTTCAAGGGGCTGTTTGGCGATGGGGTGTCACGACCCAGGAGCACCCCATAGTCGTAACCGGCGTACTCAACCTCGAAGAGGTCTAATACAAGCCTCTTAGCATTCATTCATCGCATAGACACAAAAAAAAAACCATAAGGAATTTAAAACTTTCTTTACCAAGAAAACATTTAATAAAAAAATATATATATAACAAGCGGAAGACTTTATACATCATGTCTCAAAACCATCTAATACTTTAGAGTACAAAATTCGGGACTAATCTTGTACACAACTTAAACAATACTAAAAAGACATAAAAGAACATATTGGGTATTGTCCTCGAATCTATGAGGACTCACCAAGTCTTCATCTTCAACACTTAGAAACCTATCAAATAGCCATGACATGTCATCATCTCTAAATCCCTACACTTTAGTCCAAAAAGGGAAAGAAAGGGGTTAGCACAATTAAGTACTAAGTATGGAGACCATGCAAGAAAATATGCACAACGGACATTTACAAGAAATGTATGCTTTCATATCATTTGATAAAACCTTTCC